>WEIU01004907.1:12515-32493 GCA_013389925.1 Aegithalos caudatus | reverse complement strand
AAAAAAAAAAAAAAAAAAAAAAAAAAAAAAAAAAAAAAAGAAAAAAAAAGAGGTTTCTCTTTCAAACTCTACAAGTAACCTAGTGGTGTCCATTTGCTGTCCACAGGCAGAACTCTGTTAGGTAAAATGTCCTATGGGAAAGAAATGACACAGACAGAAAATGTGTTTGGAAAGACTATATAATTTTGCACACATACATATATAAAGGGTTACAATATATGCAGTATACAACCTATTTGAGTAAAACATTTTAGGGTATTCTACAAGCAAAGTACAGCTCTTTGAAAATTCCCAGAGATAAATCACATTTCATAAGCAGGAGATTTTAAAGTCCATTCCTTTTACCGGTGTGTTTAGGCAGTGACCCAGCCCTGCTGCTGGAGTCACAGTTCCGATGGTGATGAAGGTCAACATCACAAACATGAAGCACAGACTACAAAGGATGAAAATAACTGAAACATGGTGACATCAGAGTACTTGGGAAGTGAAGATGTCTAGAAAATACTGTAAAAAGGTAAGATCTTGAGCTGAGTGCACCTGGTCCTCTCTTAAGGGAGTGAAGGGCATCTTTAGCACTGGGAAAACACCTTGGCTTTTTTCATGTGACAGCCAGCCTTGATTTCAACGTGAATGTAATGCACCAGCTGGTGCATTAAACACCAATTTTAATGTTGAACATGATTGCAAAGTTGTAGTGTATAACAGGGCTAATGAACAGTGAGCAAATTTTTAGAAATAGAAATAGTAGAATTGGTAGGTGGCACGGATATTTCTAACAAGAATATTTAAAACAAAGAGTGTTCTCTTTGAAAGACAAGTTTCTATACAAGAAATTTTGCTTCACAAACCTTGACACACCTTGGAGGAGCCAACAATGGTTTTCTCCATTTTTCCAAGGTCCTGATCCAAAAATGTCAAAGCTACTGAGTTTTCATTGATTAAAAGAGGATTACAACATATGATCTTAAGATGGGTAAATAACTAGTTAACAATAAAATAAAAATGCATAAATAAATTTAAAAGTGTGAAGAAATGGTCAGGATTCATAGTAAAGAAGGATTGTTGCTTCTGCTATTCAATGTGCTTCTCCAGATGTGATTTGGAAAAGTTGTTGGTGGAAGAAGAAAGCAAGTGGGGAACAGAAATGAAGAAAAAGTGAAAAAGTAGAAAAGAAGAAGAAGCAGCAGCTTACTTCAGTGTAGTTGGCAAATCCACCAATTCAGTGTTGGTTAATGCAGAAAGATGCATATAGAGAGAGGCAACGCTAATTCCACAACTCCACATGTGTACTTGGGCTAAACATTAATTAGGATTTTTTAATAGAGAGTTCTACAGAAACTACTGTTCAGTCCTCAAGGAGGTTGTTCAAAAATGAAAGTGCAACTTTAAAATCTATTCAGAAATGCATAGAAGGTAAAACAGAAAGTGTAATTCCATTATTGTAAACATTTCTGGTATACCTGCAACTTGAGCAGTATGCAGTGCTTGTTCTATCCTTTCAAAATGGAATTAAAATCAAGAAGAATATAATTCAGAGCAGCGAGGAAAATGAAAAGTAGAGTAGGTTTGCCTGTGAAGAAAATAAAAAGAGGACTGCAAAGGGACATTTGGGGTAGTATGTAAATCACCAGGGGCTTAGGGAAAGAGGACAGAAAGCTATTTGCCACTGTTTCTCAAAGTGCAAAATCTGGGGACAAGAGGATCTTTTTCACAAGGGACATTTTCAACTGTGAAACTCAAGCCCATGGGACACTGTGTACTGAAAGAATGCATGGGATCAAATTCAACTAAACTAATACCATAAGAGACAATCAGTGTTATTTAACATTCAACAGAATTTGAGCAAAGAACAATTTTAATATTGTGCTTTGTTTCTTTTTCTAGTGAGTGAACTGAAGACTCTTTACTCCAGCCTCCTACCTGCATCCTTCCAAATATGTATCACATTGTCATAGGAAGACATTTATTCTCAGTACTGTTAGGCAAGAAAAATTTTCCCGTGCTGATAAGAGTTACTGTTTTTACTGTGGTAGGCAGAAGGTCACATTGAGAACACCATAGGGAAACCAATAATCTAGGAAAGCATTGAATTAATTTGACAGGAGGTAAGTCACATTAAATTACTTTGCGTATGCAATTCTTTTAAGGTAACAGACCAATACTTTAGTACTAAATGAGAACATGCTACAATAAAATAAGGCTATTGAAGTAATTTCTAACAAAATGTCCATTATATTGTATAGTTAAATCATACACTCGGTTTTAGTTGGAATTGTAGCTGCTGTCAATGTAGTGTGGCCTGTGCAATGTTCTCTGCCATTCCTCCTCTTTACGTCTTCTGCTATTTCATATTCCAACTCTGGGAAATATGTTGAATTTTCTTCATTCTTCCCCTCTTGTCAAATGCCTTACCTCTCACCGGATGTTCCTCCAATTTCTTGTGTAAGGCATAGTCTCCTGGGTTGTGAGTAGGCCTCCTGAGGTAATGCAGTTGAGATTTGATGGCTGGTGGTGACAAAGGAAAAACAATGATAGTTACTGTGCCTAGCTTTCACTCACTTGTGGAGAAGAAATGGATTCATCAGAAGTTTTATCCATCCCACTCAGTGCAGCCTGTCTGTGCAAAGGAGGGCTTCCCAGCCTGAGAGCCAGGATTCTTTTGGGTTAATGAGTAGTTACAGACAGTTAGGAAAAAGTTCCCAGAAAAAAAAAGGTTTAAAAATATAAATCATAAATATAGATGTAAAACTTTAAACTGAAACATAGGCTTCTCCAAAATTCTGACATCTCTGCAGACTGTATCAACACAGCAAAGAACATTCTTGCAGTTAGAAAACAACAGTTTAGACAGTAGATGAGACTGCCAAAACTAAATGAAGAGGTAATTTTATACTTACTTATCTACATATATACAGCAAGCCACTTAATTGTTTTCAAATTATTGTTGGTCAATGTAAATTTTAAGGCAATAAATCTGAATTGAGATGTTTCCCAGAATTCAGGAATAGGCCGATCTGATGCATTTTGTATGATTTTCCAATAAATTACAGGCCATTATGAAAGTTGGAAGTGGTCTACATCTGTGGCTGACCATTCTCAACTTCTTGACTCTACTTATTTGAACCTGCATCTTGCTTTCTTACCTCTTTACATAGATGAAAAATTAAACATGACCACGATCAAAATATTTTCATCTTATGCTTAGTTATTATTTGCAAAATAACCAACTGATTAATTAGAATGATAAGGATTTTTAAAGTTACTGCTCTTATCAGGAATCCTAAAAAGCAAAAAAGATTCCACTGTGGGAACTAGCTATCATCACTGATTCAAATGCTACATGGGAGTCACATTCCCATCTTGCTAAACTCCTCAAGTGATTAATCATACCCTAAAATGTCTTGGGAAACAAAAAGCTATGGATTTTCTAAACTTTAGAAATGCACACCCAGATTTCTGTGGACTTGTAATCCTTCCTGTTCTCAACTAGATTTGTTTCAAATTCATTAAAAGGTTGAAAACTAACCAGGAGAATTACTGTTCTTTGAGGCACATTCATTCTTCTTATTAATTCAATTTTCTGTACACAACATGGATTCAGCCAAACTGTTATAGAATTTTCCATTGCTTAGTGTGGGGAAATGTTTATTGTTACCAGCAATTTTATTGGAGATTTTGCCAGAAGAGATGACTTGGGTAATAGATTTAAGGGGGTTTAATCCAGAACAGTGACAGTACCGTTTATCATCTTCATAGAGAAGCAGATAAAAGGGATTCATATATATAACTTCTTAAGACTTTAGTGCATCAAAGTGATGGGCAGAACACTCTGCCAGGACTCTGGTATTTTTTTCCCATATTTCTCACTGACTCTTGTGTTACCTGGATTGTAACTTTCACTCCAGTTTCTCTGCATGTAAAATGGCAACAAAAATGATAATACCTCACAGAGTTTTTATGAGGGGCTTCAATATGTTATAAATCTCAGAACCTTCAAGCATGGAGTGATGTAAATGTTTTCTTCTTTTATTTTATTTTTCTCTTTTAATTTAGGGAAAATAATTATTTTTTAAGACCATGTCTACCATTAAGGCAATGAAAGAAGAGAAAACACATTTAGTAGCACAATGATGGCAGTGCCAGTGTAGACTAGAATTGTTACACAAGTAGAATCATGCAGATAGACTGTGTACTGTCCAGACACTAACTCATCAAGGAGGCTGAGAGCATTCTGAGAGCATTAGCCACTGTTTTGTCTGACCGGTGGGATGTGTAACCTAGATCTTACAGATGAAACCTCAGATTTGGCTAGGGTAGAGTGCACACAGTATTTCAAACAGATTTCACACACACAGAATGACTAGGTTGGAAGAGACCTCTAAGATCATTAAGTCCAAGCCATGCCCTAACACCTCAACTAAACCATGGCACCAAGTGTCACATCCAGTCTTTTTTTGAACACATCCAGAGATGGTGACTCCACTACCTCCCAGAGAAGCCCATTCCAGTACTTTATTATTCTTTCCATGAAAACTTCTTCCTATTATACAGCCTATATTTCCCTTGGCTCAGCTTGAGATTGTGTCCTCTCCTTCTGTCAGTTGCAGCCTGGAGAAAAGAGACCAACCCTCACCTGACTACAACCACCTTTCCAGAAATTGTAGAAAGTGATAAGGTTGCCTCGTGGCTAAACAATCCCAGCTCCTTCAGTTGTTCCTCATAAGGCTTGTGTTCCAAGCCCTTCACCAGCCTTGTTGCCCTACTCTGAATGCCCTCAAGCATCTCAATGTCCTTCCTAAACTGAGAGGCCCAGAACTGGACACAGCACTCAAGGTGTGGCCTCATCAATGAAAGTACTGGGGAAAAATTACATCCCCGGTCCTGCTGGCCGCACTATTCCTGATACAGGCCAGGTGCCATTGGCCTTCTTGACCACCAGGGCACACTGCTGGCTCATGTTCAGTCAGCTGTCAACCAGTACCCCTAGGTCTCTTTCCGCTTGGACACTGTCCAGCCACACCGTCCCCAGCCTATAATGTTGCAGGGGGATTTTGTAGCCAAAATAAAGGACTCAACACTTGTATTTATTAAATGTCATCTTATTGGACTCTGCCCATCCATCTAACCATTCCAGGTCTCTCTGCAGAGCCCTCCTGCCTTCCAACAGATCAACACACACTCCCAGCTTAGTGTCATCTGCAAATTCACTACTGAAAGACTCAATACCATCATCCATGTTGTCAGTAAAAAAAAATTGAACAGAACTGGCCCCAGCACAAACCCCTGAGGGACACCACAAGTGACAGGCTGCCAGCTGGATGTAGCACCATTTACCACCACCCTCTGGGCCTGGCCATGCAGCCAGCTCTTAACCCAGTGAAGGGTGCACCTGTCCAAGCTGTGGGCTGCCCGCTTTTCCAGGAATGTGCTGTGGGAGACAGTGTCAAAGGCCTTGCTGAAGTCCAAACAGATAACATCCACACCCTTTCCCGCATCCACCAGGCGGGTCACCTGGTCATAAAATGAGATCAAGTTGGTCAAACATGACCTACTCCTCCTAAACCCATGCTGGCTGTGTCTGGTACCCGTGCCATACTGTAAGTGCTGCGTGATGACACCCAATATAAAGTGTTCCATTACCTTACTGGGCACTGAGATAAGGCTAACTGGCCTATAATTACCAGGATACTCCTTCCCATTCTTTTTGTGAATGGGCATCACATTGGCCTACTTCCAGTCATCTGGAACCTCACCAATGAGTCAGGACTATTGGTAAATCATGGAGAGTGGATTTGCAAGCTCATCTGCCAGTTCCCTCATCACCCTGGGACGGATCCCATCTGGATCCATGGATTTATGCACATGCAAAGAGCTCAGCAGTTCTCTGGCTGCCTCCTCCTGGATAACAGGGGGACCATTTTTTTCCCTGACACCATCTACCAGCCCAGTAAGACAGTTGTCCTGAGGACAAGCTGTCTTTCCACTAAAGACTAAGGCAAAGAAGGCATTAAGCACCTCTGCCTTCTCCTCATCTGGAATTACTAAGTTCCCTCATCCAATAAGGAACAAAAGTTAGTCTTACTCTTCCTTTTAACATTAGTATATTTGTAAAAAAGATTTTTATTATTCTTAACAAAAGATGCCAATTTAAATTTTTTACTGAGCTTTGGCCTCTCTAACTTTTTCCTATATGCCCTAGCAACCCCCTTAAATACTTCCTGAGAAACCTGCCCCTCCTTCCAAAGATTATAGATCCTCTTTTTTGTCTTGAGTTACTTCGAAACCTCATTGTCCATCCAGGCTGGACTTCTGCCTTGTTGACTCATCTTTTGGCACATAGGGTCAGTCTGTTCCGGTGCCCTCAAGATCTCTGTTTTGAAGCATTCCCATCTTTTCTGAACTCCTTTATTTTTAAGGGCTGCTTCCCAAGGAACTCTCTGAATAGGTCTCCTAAATAGGCCAAAGTCTGCCATCTGGAAGTCCAGTGTAAAAGTCTTATTGACATTCCTCCTGATTTCACCAAACATCAAGAACTCTATAATTTCATTATCACTATGCCCCAAGCAGCCTCCAACCACTACATCTCCCACTAGCCCATCTTTATTTGTAAACAACACGTCTAACATAGTGTCTCCCCTGGTGGGCTCACTCACCAGCTGCAACAAAAAGTTGTCCTCCACACACTCTAAAAGTTTCCTGGAGTGCCTCTTTTCTTCTCTATTAAGTTCCCAGCAGATATCTGGTAGGTTAAAGTCACCTACAAGAACAAGAGCTGGTGCTCATCAAACATTCTCCAGCTGCTTATAGAATAAGTTGTCCACCTTTTCTTCCTGGTTGGGTGGATGATAACAGACTCCCAACAGGATGTCAGTCTTGTTGGCTTTCCCTTAATTCTTACCCATAGGCATTCAACTCCATCATCATTGGTTGCAATGCCTATGACGTCAAAAGCCTCCCCAGTGTAAAGGGCCACCTCTCCACCTCTTCCCCCCTTCTCATCTGAAGAGCTTGTAGCCACCCAGTGCAGTGCTCCAGCTATGTGAGTCACCCTACCACATTTCTGTGATGGCAACTACATCATAGCTTTGCTGTTGCACCATGGCTTTCAGCTCTTCTTGTTTGTTACACATGCTGCATGCATTGGTATACATGCACCTCAGCTGGACCACTGATTTCACTCCTAACTCAGGCTTACCACCCTTGGGCCTGCTTTCAGACAGCCCAGCTGCACCCACTTCTCCATTCAAACCAAGTGTATAGCCCTCTCAATGAGTTCTGCTAGTTCATGAGCTAAAATCCTTCTGCCCTTAACAGAGAGATGAAGCCCATCCAGTTCCAGCAGGCCAAGCACTGTAAAAGTTGCCCCATGGTCAACCTGAAATTCTGCCAATGACACCAACCCTTGACCCATTTGTTGATAATGTGGGTTCTCCTATTCCTTTCACAATTTTTTTCTGCCACCAAAGGGACTGAGGTACCTGTGCTCCTGCCCTATCAACTGAGACAGAGATCTGAAAATTCTAGTTGATATATAGCATATAGTAAATTGCATATTTGCTGCATCTTTAGCATATTTTGAAAGAACTACGACTAACTGAGGCCCCTCGGTGATCATGAAAAGGATTAACCTAAAAAACCAGGGATAAAAAGGCTAAGAATGCAGATAAAGAGTAGAACACAAACTCTTAGCCAGCATAAACTTAATATCTCCCTGGGAAAGTGCCAAAGAGGGCCAAAAGCACACACAAGAAAGATAAAGGCGAAGAGTTTGTGAAGAAGACTCCCGTCTACTTCATCCTTTGAAGACCCCCAGAGACCACCACAATGGACTGATCATGCCCAGAAGGGCGTGGAATTAATTATCATATGAGGTGAGGATGGGTGGGGTCAGGGAACAAATATGTAAGAAGCAGACTGTGCATATGTAAAACCTCAGGGAATAATAAGGGGAAGACTCCTGGGTGGGTATGCGCGTCTTTGGTGAAATTATTCCCCACGCATCTTGATGTCGAATAAATACATACTGCTCTAACAACTATTATTAGTTGTGGAGTTCTTTTCACCCCTGTTTCATCAACCACTTGACCCAGTGCCCTAAAGTCCCTTTTAATTGCTCTGACACTGTTCTTTTCAATGTTGTCACTGCCAGGCTGAAGTATCAGCAGTGGGTAATAATCATAGGGCTGAATCAGCCCAGGACATCTCTCAGTAATTTCCTGTACCCAGGCCCCAGGGAGGCAGCAGACCTCCCTGTGAGATGGGTCTGGTTGATATATGGCGCCCTCTGGTCCCCTCAGAAGGGATTAACCCTGTAGAGAGTGGTTTTCCCGGGGAAGAGGAAAACTGTGGACTAATGACCTGGGAAACCACATTCTAAGTACAGTAAGCGAGAGGCTTACTGACATGCTCCCTCAGTTAAAGTACGCAAATTGTTGCTAAAAAGTTCCTAGCTCCTAGTGTTACCATAGGTTGATTTTTGGTGAAGAAATTTTAATATTCCTAATAATTGTCTCCTATTGGACCCTTCCCTCCCTTCCCTTAACTCCTCCCCATATCGGGATGTATAAATACCCCTGTCTGACCCTGGCCTCGTGCTATTTGCCCCTTCTTACTGCCTTGTTCCAGTTTGCTCCAAATATAGTGTACACCTTTGTCTTGGGTTATGGAACCAAAAATGTGTATTCTATTTCATCTGTTGAAAGCAGCTTGGGAGATGTTTTTCTTTATCTCTGTAACTCCAGGGGGAGGGGGGCAGATGCCTTCTGATAATAGCCCAGCTGTTAAAACCAGGTGGGACAGTATTTCTTATCTCTTTCACCACCCGTCCTCCCTCCAGGGGCATATTTTCTAGTAATGGGCCATTAAGGCTCACCACATGACTGAAAACACTACATCATCTCATTGTGAGATGCTCCACCCAGTGGGGGGAGCCAAACATTTCTACCTAGATAAAACCGAGACTCAGGAACACCAGGACAGATTGTTTTCCACTGAATTCCAGAGGAAGACCAGAACCATCTCACCTCCACTGGACCCTTTTTCTACAGGATTACCTCCACTCCAACAGAAGCACATCTGCCACTCCAGAAGGATTTACTTTGGACTGCTTCCAACACTCTGACCTGTATTCCTGACTCTGTCAGGGTTTCTAGGATTTTTTTGTTTGTTTGTTTGTACTACATTGTATTTTTAATATTCTTAGTAAAGAACTGTTATTCCTATTCCCATACCTTTGCCTGAAAGCCCCTAATTGCAAAAGTATAATAATTTGGAGGCAGGGGGTTTACAGTTTCCATTCCAAGGGGAGCTCCAACTTTCACTGGCAGATACCTGTCTTTCTAAACCAAGACAACTTTATTGTTTGTTATTTTTGCATTATTAAAATTCCTTTTCAAACAACTGGATCAAGGCTGCCTCTCTCTATCAAGTCGCCATTGGGGCAGAGTCCTCAGGAAACTCAAAAGGGTCCTTTTGTCTGGGCTCAGACCCCCCAGAAGTTTCATCACCCACTACAACTTATTCTTCTTTTCTTTTTGATATTAGAGTTGGTGATCCACCCTACAGATGAAATATAATTGGGAGGCTCACTGGGCAGATCATTGCAAATCGTCTGGCTGATGCTTTAGATCCAGGGTCCCATGCCTATTCTGCAGTGGTACCTCAGTAGGTGGTGGGAGTCAGGAGGAATTTTTATTATTGCCTCCCCAAGCAGGGACCCATTTCCACTCCCCTTCATCAACCAGGTGGGAGTGGGAGGCATGGGAGTCCTTTGACTCCTGCTGGGCCTCCCTTAAGGATGGAAGGGCGGAACTCCACCAATCTATTTCCCTTTCACTTTCCCTAATACTTCTTAGTCTATCAGCTTCCTCCCTAAGCTCAGCCACCAACAAAAGTAGATCATTCACTTGTTTCACACTGCATGCAGATTTCTTCTGCAACTCCCCCTGGTGCCATTGATAAGCTCTGCCACTGATAAACACTCCATACAGGAATGGGTCTGTACAGACATCCTTTTTGGAGGGTTCCATTTGATTACATACACTTGTACTAACTAAAGTTTTTGGTTGTGTAAAAAGCATTACTAACAAAAAAAAAACCCAAACCGACCAACCAACAGAAACACAGCAAGCAACAAACGAACCTTACTAGCAGGAAAAACCTGCAACCCTGCCTGCAGGAACTGCTGTGCCAACACAACCTCAGAGACATGCCATACCCCTGTTTTCCCCTTCCTGTTTGCTGCTCCCTAGAGGCCTCTTTTAATCAGCCCTCTACTCACTGGGGGAGGAGCCCCACCCTTGCTGCATGACTCACAGAGTTCTCTTAACTCTTTATTGGTACAACCCTTTATTTGATTCTTGGAGAGATGCCAATGGATATAAACACTTGGGCCTACATCTATATCACACCTTGATTTGCATACCAGATGAAAGAATGAATGTCAGAGCAGATGCTTAATAGACAACTGCCCATAAAAAATGAGCCTAGTCTGCTGATAAAAAAAAAAAAAATCTTTCTCCCGTTTGCAGCCTTTGTTAGGAAAGGAGGTTTTCTGCTGTAATTATGAGAAAGATCTGCAGGACAGAGGAGAACCAAGACTGTTTCATTAGAGTGATTCAAAAAATGTTCTAAACTTGGAGAGTCTCAGTCTCCTAAGAGTAGTTATATTAACCACAGTCTCCTGTGGTTATATTAAATTCACTTTCATCCAATGAGACACCTCAATGAAAGTTTAAAGATAGCTACATCTTGGTCAGTCACTGTGACATTAGAGAGCTCTCCTCCATCATCCCCTGTGGAGCCAGGAGCTGAAGCTGTAAGAAATGGGATGCAGAGATGTTACCAGGGTTCCAAGTTCTTTACAGCACCCATTGGTGTACTTCCAGGCATGGGAAGAATTCTTCCCCTGCAAGGGCCTGTGGCCTCTGAGATAGCTCTAGAATGAGGGAGAATAGGGTTTGGACACCTCCTGGGAGGAGTGACTGGGATGATATGGAAGTGGATTTTTCTCACATGCACTGGGAATGGTCAACCTCTAATGCTTGGGTCAGGAAGTAATGTTCCCCCTGGGCAGATTTGCACTCATCCCTACTACATCCTCTGCAGTATCAAACCTGACCACTGGTTGGGCTCCTCCAGCCCCTTTTGGCTGGGTTGCTGCCTGCTGCTCGTGCACCATGAAGATAGCCTGTTATGCCCCACATCCATTCTTCTTTTATTTTCTTCCTTTGTGTGATTGTTACTGAAACAGAGTATTCACATTCTCTTCAGGGAACAGGGTTTGTTTGGCCTGTATTCCTTCTGCTGCTTTCTGTAGCTCTGTTAGACTGACAGACTGCAAAGGATGTTGTTTCAAACTAAATTGAGATGCACCACCCAGCTCCTGGCTACACATGGGCATTGTGTTAACACTTGTGAGAAGAGGCTGTGAAATGGTTTCAGAAAAATAACAACAAATAAACCCTAAAATAAAATCCTGATTCCAGTTGTAGCCTTTGTGTTATGTTTCCTTGAAAACAGCTTTGGTGCTAACATTTCAGGCAAACAATGTTGCTTTTCACCATTAAAGTCATAGTGCATAGGGAATAGAAACAGAAGTAGAAATAGAAATAGAAACTAGAACTAGAACTAGAACTAGAACTAGAACTAGAACTAAGCATGTTACTCCTAGAATTCTGTATGACAAGCTAAGACTCAGGTCTGAGGTCTCCATCCTGACAAGAACCTCTCTGCAGTGCAGGTCCCAAGCCCACCCAGGAGACAGGGACAGAGATGAGCATACCTACATCAGGGCTCAGACAGGGACTGAAAATCCCAGGCTGAGCTGGGATCAGCCCTGGATCCTTGGCAGAAGATGGGGGGGGGTCTTGGATAAGGCCGGTCCCAGACGCTGAGGCCTACATGCACTTCCATGACCCTTGACAGAAGTAGACCTCCAAATGATTCCAAGGCACAGAAATTAAATTAATCACTCAATGATTGTAAATAATAATAACCAGGGTACATCAATACCCCTACTGTGCTTTCTCATCACGCTTAGTCCAGATTCCTTGGAGAAATGTTTAGTTCAGCCTCTTTGTCCTCAGAAAAACGAGTCATTCCCAGAGGCAACAGATGTACTCAAGGCTTCTGGGCTCCCTATTGAGCTCTGATATGCTGTTGAGTTGCCAGTAGACTCTGGTTTCACCAGTGGTCAAGTCAAGATAAGAACACTGTCAGGGCTTTCTCCTCTATGTGCCTACCTCACCTCATAAAACTTTACCAGCTGTGTGGCCTCTTGGGTGATTCTTCCTCTGTAACACTAAGTTGACAGGTAGAGATTCAAAATACAGCTGTTAGGCATACTGACCAACCTGTTGGCGAAGAGATGAATGAGATAATACACACATATGCCTTTTTTGGTCACCCTCACTCCTTTAGAAGTGATATTAAAAAATGTGATAAGGCTTCCCCTTTTGATTCAAGATGCTGAGTGCAATTTGAACAAAAACCAGCAAGATAACAATATTTACTCAATTAGAAATTTGTATGTGTGTGTTAATAGCAGACTGTTTCTTAACTACATGTTAGTGCTTTCTTCTAGCAAAACCAAACCTCTCAAAACAATATATATATATAAAGAGTGTAGAAAAACAACACAATAATGGCTGTAAACAAATATGTCATCAGCACTGGAATATATGCATGGAAAACATGGTAGTATTATCTACTCCCCAACACATACTGTAAATAACTGCACAGAAAGGGCTGATTTGCAAACCATACCAGAGAAAACACATTGCAGTATAAGCCACAGTAACAGGACATGGGTAGGAAGTTACCAATGTTAAAATAGCCAAGTCAGAAAAACCTCTACTCTGTCCCTGATCCAATTTGTGCCAAAACATATACTGACATAGTAGGTCTCTAATGTAGAGAGAGATAAAACACAGGCCAGTCATTTCTGGAAGAGTCAGGCAGAAGGCACCTTCCTATAATTTAACGTGATATTCTCACAGTGAGTGTTGCTATTGGAAGCAAGGCATGACTGGCAACACATCCACAGTGTCTTTTTGCAAAAAAGGAACTCTATTAGGTTGATTGCTCCCTTCTTTTGAAGGTAGATCCTCTCTACTGCTATTTTTTTAATCAAGACAGTTAACAGATGTGTATGCAGGGACATATGTTTAAAGGGGATTAAATGTTACAATTCCGAAACAAATGAAGAAACTGGGCACACAATAAGAGCAAGGTCATTTAGCAAGTCATAATGAAGGGACTGTACTTGGTAGCTGTGTGTGGTGATTCATTTTTAAGTTGTAACCTTACCCCAAGTTGTCATTCATTGTAACCCCTGCCCATCACCCTGTCCTGGATTGGTCTTGCCCTATCCCACCTAACCCATTGGTCCAAGCTTTGGACCTACCCCCTGGGGAGAATTCTCTTAGGGGAAGTCACGAGGGGCTGAGCTCTCTCTGCCTGCTCCTCTGCCCTGGGGAACACACGGGGCCTTCCTGCCTCGTGTTCCCCTGTGGGAACCATGCTTTCTCCCGGTGTGGGACTCCCATATAAACCCATCTAATCATCACCCTCAGAAGTCATGTCGTGTCTTTCCTGCCTACTTGGTGCTCCCCAGGTGCTCTGGTAAGGCTCTTGTACCTCCCTGAACCCAGAAGAATGTTGCCTCTCACCCCCTGCGGCCTCTAGCCGGGCCAGAGAAGAGCAGAGGGGGATTGCAACAGCTGTGAGATTGGAAAGACTGATGTCTCAAGACATTTTGGGGTGCACGTATATGGGGAAAGGGGCAGGTCAAGCTTTGTCCTGGCAAGGCAGTGCACTACCCTGTACACCCTCCCCCCACTGGAGCCTGTATCCTAGCCTGGCAGACCCTGCCAAACCCTGGAGACAATGCTTCTCAGCCACCTCTGCAGCCCCTAATCAAAGACTTGAGTGACCAAATGACCAGAAATCCCACCTGGGGGAATGGGCCCAGGAAGACCAAGGGGTATTTAAGGCCTAACACAAGGTAATCACATGTCTTCACCCTATCACCTCTTGGAATTTCTATCTAAGCACAACTGGAACTCAGAATCTGGTAGCTATGTGTGTGCTTTTCTGTATCTTTTCTATTTTCTCTCTTTCTTCTGATTCTTTCTTGGAATTTTTGGGTAACTTAAAATTGAATGGGCTTAGAATTTCCTAAGTTAAAGGGCCAAGTTACTGCTTTGAGAAGTGTTTTATGATGATTGAATGTTGTACTAAACCTTTTGCCAAATTTCTCTGATTTTCTGAAGTTGCCAGTAAAGTCTTTCTTGTTAACCTCTTGAGAATATCTTGTTGGTATTTCTCCTGTGCATCTAACTCAGAGCACATGAACAACCTTAAGCCCTGTTCAAAACCTCATTGAGCAAGTTGTTTGGGGTCTTACAGCTTTATGCCAAAACCTTATTTTCTGCATTTATACCCCTGACCTGTTTATTATAAATGGCGGCCTGTAGGCTCAGAAGTGCCACACATAAGGGGTGTGCAGTTTGTTGTTTGCAGGTTCTCATTAACAGATCAATGGGTTAAAGGTGTGACAGAGTTGGAGAAATGGATAAAAAGTCCTATGTAAGCATTGCTTATTAAAAATAAACAAAAGACCAATGCAAATATGCTATCAGGTATAAAAATTAGTTAGTTTTAATATTAGATTTGTTTACATTTCATGAGAATTATAGGTGTAGTGAGACATGAATATTTAATTCCTCAATTTTTCCTTAAAACAATTTTTTTTTCAAAAAGCATGACCTCCCCAAGATCTCTTCAAAGAGCAAGAAAGTCCTGAGTGATCCAAAGTAGTAGCCTCTTTAGAAGGATGCTCTGTCTAAGTGAGCAGCTTTACCTTTCCCTTATTTGCAGAAGTTATCAGCAGTGGATGGAGAAGGGAGATCAAGCTAGTTTTGGTGTTGAAGAATGCTGAGACTAGCTTGACTCAAGAATCCTGAGGTTAAACATTAAAACAGTGTTTCCTGACAGAAACTGGCACCAATGAGGACAAAGTACCCAATCAAAGAACTTTGGACAGACCAACAAGTTTTAGTACTGATAACTTGTCTAAAGATGCTGAGCTAAAGGCCACTGAGCTGTGGTGCGCTGTTCTTGTTTTAGATACTCTCAGAGATTGTGATTTCAGCCAAGAGAACTACAGAAAGGTGACATTTACCTTAGGGTCCTTAAATAAGCTAGTTGAATTCTCCACATCAGTTTCCCTATCTTTAGAAATTACACTGGTAATGAGAGTGACTGCTCTCAGGGCGTGAATGGTGAGAAATAACAGATGTCCAAGCAACATTTCCACTATGCTTAAAAAAAAGCTTGATTATTATTAGGACTCTCTGCTGAGCCAGATGCTGAAAAGTAAACAGCAAGCACCATGCCTTCATCAATTGTAAAAAGCACAAAAAAGAAAAAAAAAAATTAACCCTTCTACAACCTGAATTCAAATGCAGGGTTGATCTCATTGTTTATATTTGGTAATAGCATGAACATATACCAACTCAGTTACAGAAAAAATGGAACTGTTGAAGAATGCTTTAGAGACCACAAGCCTCTTCTTTCAAAAGAAGAGAAATCAAGAACTAACAATAAATATATATTGTTAAAAAATAGTTTCAGAACAATTGAGAATATTTGCCATTACTTGGCATCATTCATTTTGGTTTTCCATTTTTTTCCTAGTGAGTCTTAACAAGCCAAATAAGTTTTTTCATTGCTCTACCCACTCAGGCCCAGGAGCAAATTTGTGCTGAGTTTTGTTTTCATCCTGCATTTTAACTTGTTTTCTATTTCCTGAATATAGAACATAGCATAACAACCTGCCTTTTTTATTGAAAAATGTTAGCGAACAGGGGTCTTTTGTTAATCTTAATTCAGCCTAAGAAAGACATCTCTGTTATCAGTTCTTCTTAAAAAATCATACTCTAGAGTTTATATCAACCTCATACACAGAATTCGCTGCAATATGCCAGCTGAGAAAAGGTTATTTTATAGTCAGGAGTGTCTCTGTATTGAAAATTACTCCCACGATGTTAGAAGACATCTTTTTCCCAAGCCCCCCAGCCAAAGAGGGAGTTGAGGAGTCGTTGGATCTGTTTTCTAGGTTGTTTATTCTTTGTTATCTAATATGTTCTTTCTTTATCCTGCTTGGATCCTTGCTACAGCTCAGACTGTCCCTGACTAACTGGCTTTGGGGCAGTATTAACTCTTTATATCATGTACTACGTAATCTTTATTTACAACAATTTTCCAATACCTATCACCTATGTTAGACAGTCAACTTCTACTATAAACCAATCTAAAAATGCTAACACCACAGCAGAAGATGGAGGGGAAGAAGAAGAGGAAGAACACAGGGCACCACCCTAAATCCTCCATCTTGTCTCATTCACCTCCATTCTAAAAACCCAAATCTACAAAAATTTCACCCAGTGATAACTACATTACTGTTTTTTCCACCTTGGTTGCTTGCAATTCCTCTTTCAGTGTTGGAAACCTTTCCCATGGACTGAAGTCAAAGCTGGTCTCTTCCTGGGCTCTGTACAAGGTTTCCAACCCCCCTGTACAGATCCCAGACCCCCCTGTACAGATATTAAACCCCTCTGTACAGGTATCACACCTTCTTGCTCAGGTCCCAGACATCTCTGCCAAGGTCCCTGACTTTGGACTCCAACATCTCCCCCTTCTGTTTGCACTAAAAATACTTCTTTGGCAACTTTGTCCATGGCTTGCCGTATGCATTGAAGCAAACGTGGCATGATCATGAGGAGAACTGCAAGTCCTAATAAGATATATTCAACTGTTTTCAAAAGTTTCCTTCTACATTAGTGAAAGGTTAAACAACTTGAACACACCATCAATCCAAACTTGAAAGTTTCAGAGAGATGTTGTCTGAAATTGGCCATTTGTCCACTGGCAAACCCACTAAAAATTGAGTTGCAACACTATCTTAAAATTTCTTTCCACACTGGTGAAAGGTAAAAAACTGAACTGTGATGCTACACCACATTTTTCTCGCAGAAAAAGGACAAAAGAAAACCCAAGTCCCAGAGTCTTTGCACATAGAGCAAAGAGATGACTGAAGTTTTGACACTGACTCATGTCTGTGTGCTCACTTCTCTGTTCTTGGGGTTGTCAGCTTGTTTCTATGCTTGATCTGCTTTTCAGAGTCTTTGCTGGAATCCACCTGGATTTTCTACCTGCATAAACACAAGCAAATTCTCTTCCCCAGGTTAATAGAAAAAGTGTACTTTGATGGAAAAATGCATAGCTCATATTAAAACTAAAAACAACTTGACAACATATATGAAGTCAAATGACTGCCAGCTACTAAAACATTGTGCCATTCTCCCAGAGCTTGCAAACAGCTGAAAAATTTCTTCCCAGTGAAGATTTGGAGACTTTTCCTGGGAAAGTTTCTCAGGTTCACTCCAAATATCAGTCCAGCTGTCATATTTATAAGGTCAAATTGCCAAGTCAAAGTGACTTCTATCTAGTTTTAACACTAGTTAATTTCCCCTTATGGCTCCTGCCAAGAGGTTTAATGTTTCTTAACTTTATTTAAAATCTATCATTGTAGCATTGACCACAAGAGCAGTGAAATCTACTGTCACAGATAAGCCATAGTGCCCACACTTCCTCCCTGCTGAAGGTAGACAGCGCAGTAGGGAATGACTTTGAAGTGTATCATCAGAACAGAGAAATAGTCTCTCATTTAAAAAACTCATGGTGGTGTAATCAGCTCCTACCACAACAAAAGAAGGTGAACACATCTGATGTGTTCACTGGTATCGGAGTCCAGGGGATCCCTTTGGTTGCTGTGGAAGGTCAGGGACCTCGACAGAGATGTCTGGGACCTGAGAAAGGAGGTTTGATACCTGTACAGAGGGGTCTGGGATCTGTACAGGGGGGCTGGAAACCCTGGCACAGAGACCAGTAAGAGACTGGCTTTGACTTCAGCTGATGGGAAAAGCTTCCAACACTGCGAGAAGAAATGCAAGCCACCAAAGTGTGAAAAACAGTAATGTAGCTTATCATAGGGTGCAAGACTAGAATTTAGGGTTTTTAGAATGGGGGTTTCAAGAAGGCAAAATGGAGGAATCTGAGTGTGTCCCTGTCCTTCTGCTTCTTCTTCTTGTCCTCCATCTTCTGCTGTGATGGTGGCATTTTTGGATTGGTTTAGAGTAGAGAAAGACTGTCTAACACAGGTAATAGGTGTTGGCAATCTTTTGTAAATATAGTATACATAGTACATAGTATAAAGAGTTAACACCGCCCTGTTGGAGGTTAGATATTGTTTCCTTTGTGTTAGTTGAATTTTTTCCATTAAGTTGAGAGGTAACTAATTGCTGGGTGCTTAACCAAAACAATAGAGTGGGCAAGCACGAATTTTGGGGCTCATATTTTCTGATAATGGACCATTAACACTCACCTGACACATTACCTCATCCCATTGGGAGATGCTCTGCCTAGCTGGGAGGGACCCAAGCATCCCTACCTAAATAAAAAGCTAAGACATAAGAACAGCAGAACCTTCATTTTTTCCACTGGATTCCCAGAGGAAGACTGGACCCATCTCACCACCACTGGACTTTCTTCAGGACCATCTCTACTCCACAGGACTGCGTCTGTTACTCCAGAAGGATTCATCTGGACTGCTTCTAACACCCTGACCAACAGGGTGTCAGGTCACATCCCTGACTCTGTCAGGGTTTTCTGGGTTTTGTTTGTTTTATTTGCATGTTTATTTTATTTTCTGTACTACTAAATTTGTATCTTTAATATTCCCATTAAAGGACTGTTATTCCTATTCCCAAAACTTTGCCTGAGAGCCCCTAATTGCAAAATTATAATAATTTGAGGGAGGGGTTTGCATTCTCTATTCAAAGGGAACTTCTAGCTTTTGCTGGCAGATACTTGTCCTTTCAAAACCAGGACACGCCCCAAGGCCAGTCAGTTGGTCGGGGAGTCGGGAACAGCTTGAGCTGCTGCAAGAACCTCATCAGGGCACAGAAAGAATGTATTAGATAAGAAAGAATAAAAAACCTTGAAAAACAGAGCCGATGATTCCTGGACTTCCTCTTCAATCACAGGGCTTGGGAAAAAGATGTTTTCTAATATGCTGGGAGTCATTTAAACACAAGACATACCCGACACACTTTACACAGAATGCCCTGTATGTGGTGAGCTGTATGTTTTTGTTGTTTAGTCTTTGTCCTCAGATGCTGCCCTGAGACTAACAGAACTTTGCATGCAGTGTCCTTTGCTTTCAGTGCATATAAAAGAGTAGTCAGGCCCTTAGTATTATTTTGCACCGAGTTTATTTGCAAATCCAATGACTTTTGCCTCTCAAGTAAGAATAGGAAGGAGAAAGGGGTAGTGAAATATTACTGCAACAATCTGGGCCTGTAGAAAATCAGAAGACCTGGTAAAAACCTAAGAACCCTACAAGAACAACAGTAAGGATTTTTTAAAATTGCATATAAAAGTATACAAAAATATTACCCAAGCAAGAAGTAAAGCAAAATGCTCACTCTGTCATTCTGCTGCTAGACTTTATTGCTAGGAAACCCCAATGGCCATAAGTAATTTAATCTTGTTATAAATTCATATTATAAAGTTGGCTTTTCACAAATATTAAGGTCAATAACTTTGCTGTAAAGATGTGGTTTTTATTTCTGCTATCAGCAAAGCTTGGACATAGTAGTGGGATAGTTGATATATGGTTATGCTTGTAACTAAACCGCCTGTTTAGTTAACATCCAGCAAACGGATGATGGGGACCCTGCTGCTGACATGCCAATTACCAACACCAACCCTGTGGAAAGCATGGACCAAGGCCCAAGGTGGAGGTGATAATGAAGACACAGCGAATAAACATGCATGATCTAAAAAGGCGGACCCAAGGAGGGACCATGCTAAACAGTTCCTGAAATATGGAAACTAGTTTGTGGAAAAGTGT
>WEIU01004905.1:7289-25012 GCA_013389925.1 Aegithalos caudatus | reverse complement strand
TTATGTTAACACCAGGAAATAGGATCAGACAGGAATTATAAAGCAGACCATTATTCAAAGTGTTCAAATGAAAAGGGGGTTTTCAAATAAGTAAGACTCAATATGAAATAAAAAAAAAAAATCATTATTATGAAATGGACCAGTTTTCTCCTTACTGATTTAAAGTTGGCTTGCCAAATTCTATTAAATTTAGCTAATATTGTATTCAGAACACTGACCTTTGCTGTATGTTGTCAATATTTTTCTGTTTCTGAGTTTCTAGAGTTGTTATAAGCCCAAGTTGTTTCTTTGAAAATGACCAGGAAAAAAGAGGTGGAAAAAAATATATTTGCAAAAAATTCAGTTTTTAAGTCTTGCACTTATGAAAGGACAACTCAGATGAATGCCTTTTAGAAAAGAACTGTCACTGGAATTTTCTTTTTGACATCAACAACCTTCTTAGTTAATGCTTGTTGCAGATGCTATGTGGTCCATAAAGATGATTTTAAAAGACATTATCTTCTATATATAGCACATAATTCTTTCAGAGAATTATTAAACTAGAGCACCAGTAAAAAACTTGTATGTGCTATGACACTGGAAAAATATTTAGTAATGAAATAGAAAAATTCACTTGAAGATACATGCACTTAATTTTAATATATTAAGTACATTAGTACTACTAATGTAGTGTGACTATTTGCATGCTTAAATTCCTTGTGTGTTGTTGGTATTTTAATGTTGTAATTTATGCAAATGTTATTCGATGACTCAATAAATAAAATGTTTTGTTGTTTGGGATTTTTCCTTTGACAATGAAAATTAAGAACAAAGAAACCATAATACATTTCCAACAAGGTTTTTTGTCATTAACTCAAATTCTTTTACTTATTTTGAATCTTTTCAAAGTATGATACTTGTGATCGAATTTAATAGCTTACAAAGGAAACTATCTCAATGTGCTTATTCAAAATAATGTTTATAAAAGAAAATATTTCTGTTTATTTATGTGATTAAAGACTTGTACACCTAAACAACAACATCAAAAAAATATGCAAACAAACCCCCCAAAATCCAAACCCTACAAATATGCAAAAGAACAATAGCAGGTCAAAGAAACCCAAAAACCCAATCAGAACAATTGGTGTGTCAGTCACACTGGAGCCAAGATCCCCACGGGCTGGAAATGAGACCCACAGCATGAATCAAAGGGAGGACATCTCAGGGTCTCTTTTCAAAATGAGGGTGGTCATTTCCTGGCAGTGTGGGACATTTTATGAGATGCAAGGCAAGGCTGTCCTGTGATTGTATAAGATTTGTTGTGGGAGGTTTAGAAGACAATCCAGAGATGGGAAAAATGAGGGATCAAAGTGGTTTGGGGAGGAATACAGGAGTGAAACACATGGATAATGAGATAAAAGGGACAGGGCTTCATCTAAGTGTTGCTGATCAGTATGCTTGTCTGGCCATGCCTGCACCTTTCATCTCAATCTGTCCTCCCATTATTAATTGTTTGTCTGGATCAAGAGATCTCTTTTGTGTATGCAGATGCAGATGCCTGAGAGTCAGTAGCAGTAGCAGACCACAGGTCAGAAGCCTTGCGTGTCTGTGGTGCCAGAGATCAGGGTAAGTACATACTTTATAGGTAGATATCACTAGTGCATATTCACTTGTAAAAACCACACCATGGTAGCTGACAAATAGCATAAGAGGCCTAGGAGCCACTGTATTGAAATGTTTACAAATCTGTTTTGGATACTGGAGAGAATAAAGTCTGGGAGTTGGTTATTAAAGTGGCCAAGTCCAAATCAGATCACTGGTCTCAAAGTCAATTGAGAGACCTGTTTACATGTGTGTCTTTGTACCTGGTGCATATGAAGATGATAATATGAGAGACATCTATGGAAAATATCTTTTTTTTTCAGCTAACAGCCATTCATACCACAGAGAAGAATGGAAAGAATATGATTACTGCACATGGTGTGAGTCTCCAGCTGTGAAATGGCAGCTTTCCTAGTATTAGAAATGGAAGACTGAACTCTATGTACATGTGTATGCATGCATATATATATACATTCCATCAGGATAAAAGTTACAATTTTTGCGTCATTTATCGTATACAAAGATATACATCTCAGGAAGCTGAGATAGCTCTTTGGGAACACTCTCTTCACTCCTTTCTCTCATCAATGACACCCACAGGTTGGTCAAAGCCACTCATTCACAGGCTTGGTTAAATTGGATGTTAGACTGCTAAATTGAAACATACCTTAATGTAAAGGAAATTATACTTTGGTGTATGGTTTTTTGTTTTGTTTTGTTTTGTTTTTCCCACACATTTATTATTATGAATTTAAGACTTATGAAATGGTATAGAATACAGAAGTTTTGAAAATCCAGAAAATTTTTGTGTGTTTTCTGCAATTCATTTTTCACATGAATATAAATATGTGTAATTGTTAATAGTGATGGTCTAAAACTTTTGAATTAAGAATGAGGGGGTTGGTTGGGGGTTTTTTTTCGTATTTTTAGATTTAACTTCTGAAGTCCTTTCCAAGAGTTTGAAAGCATTTGGTTGAGCTTGTGCTCTACTTCTTTTTGAATCAGGTATCTTTTCTATACTCTACTGCTGTTTAAACATCCATAGATTTTTAGAACACTTTTTTAAGAACTGATACTAAAATAACATGAATTCTCTGGAGTCATAATTACCTGGTAGAGTGCTGGGCAAAAGATTAATAAAAAATAAAGTGTTGAAGCATACCCTGCAGATTTTCAGGGTAAGAACTACCAAAGTCAAACAGCTTTTTCCCTTTGTGTTTCCAGGAAGGGAGTGGGGATTTCAGGGACATGAATTTATTTTTTTTTCTTTTAGGATATCTTTGCAATTTAAATTCACAGGAATATTTGATGTGATTTTACTGAACTGTGATGATGTATATTTGTATTGTGCAGTATTTTTGTAAATGTTTGGAAGAATTGCTTGCAAGAAAAAAATTTTACTATGCATATATTGCAAAACTATGTAAAGGAAAAATAATTCAATCTGTTACAACTAGGGACAAATACAACATTTATCTAAATGAGGATGCTTCATAGGAAGAAAACGCATCATTTGATATAAGAACATTCACTGCACTGATGGACATAAAAGGAGAATTAGGCTTTTGTGTGTCTCCTTTTAGCTGATATCCAGAATCAGATTTTTAGGCCCAAATAAAAATACCAGACAGCGAATAAAAGTGTAGATATATACAAGGAGAGGGTAAGAGGTGAAAGATAATACAGAAGTTCTGTTATTTTTTATTTTGTGGTATTTAGTTCAGTTTTTCCCCAAAAACCATTTCGCAAAGCATCTGGAAATTATCTTATTTTGAGTTTATACAGAATTTTCAAATTGTGTTGTGTACAAGTTGAAGAAATATAACCTCTCTAGTGTTTCACCACTCTCATTATTGATATTTTCCCCATATATCTAGTCTTAACTTACCTTCTTTAATTTTAAAAAATTACCCCATCACTACAGGTCCTACTATGTAGTACATCCTCATATTTCTTATAAGCCACCTTGAATTAATGAAAGGCTACAATCATGTCTTCCCAGAACCTTCTTGTCTCCAGGTTGGACAAGCCCAGCTCTCTCAGCCTCTCTCTTCTATCCATATGATTTGGAGGGCTTGGACTTGATTTTTCTGTAAATGAGTGAATGAGTAAGGGCAACATGGCAACAGAGATTGTTGGGTGAACTGGAAAGGGGTGAAAGAGAACAGAGAAAATCTCAGTGATTTTGTCCTCAACAGTGTAGCAGCATATTGTCTGAANATGTCCTGTTAGCTTTGAGGAAGAATCTTTCTTGATGTCTTAGAGTTATCTGAAATACTTTCCCCATCCCATGGCAGAATACACTTATCTTTAAACAGCAGTGATGATAATGTTCTTTGAAATCTAACAACTTTTAATCTTCTTAATTGGTTTCAGCTTTCCAGGTACTGGCGAAAAGGGGTTGTTTTTTAATTATTTTTAATAACATTTTAATTAATTTTTAAACATTGATTATCATTAGTCTCAATCAAAACATGGTGGAAACAAGAGAAAAATAATATTATCAGCATTTAGATTTATTCATAGCACAGGCTTTTAAGTATTCTATCAGATATTCAGTATTAGTCAAAAACACCACTGCAATTTAAATTGTCCTATCTCTTTTAAAGACAGGTCAGAGCTTGATGGTATGAATGGAAATCTGGAACTGCTGCTGACAGTTCAGTCAATCCATGCTCTCAAGAAAAATTTCTGAAAATAAACATTTGTTTAAAAAATGTATTTTACGTCATGCTGAGTATGTTATAAACGGACTGTGTAATAGAACTATTAATAATAGTAATAATTTTAGTATGGAAAATTTCTTGTTTGCATAATGATGTAATTGTAAAGAGAGACACCATATTTTTTTGCAATGAATATCACAATAAAGCTTTGAGGAGAAAGTAAATTATGTTTATTATTTGTTCTGTGGCTGTTGTTATCTGTTTGTTGTGATTGTGTTACAAACTGTATTTAGAAGATGAAAATAAACATTAACTACAACATAGATAGCTTTGTCATGGCCAACATGCAAAATGTTTTACATCCTAAAATTACTGCTGGAGTTTCAAAGTCATAAAAGTACTAAAATATTTTTTGAATATTTGAGTATTTACAAATATTACCTAAAATCTTGCATAGGTTTTCTCAAATCACTTAGTTTCAATAATGAAACATAAAGTAGAAGATATTCTATGTGTATTTATTGTGGTATATTTACAAATATAGAATGGAGAACAGTTACATAATTTTACAGAAATACCAGAATGAAGGAAGTAATCTATTTGCACAACAACTCCCCCCTGCTATTTAAATAATTGTTTTTCTAAAGTTTTTCCATCAAGAATAAAATGTTCTTCATGTTTTATCAGGTCATTTGCAATGAATATTGTGCATACATAAATTGTGGGGAAATACAGGTTAGAATCCTTCTCATATTTAGGTTTCTCAGTTGCACTGTACCTGAATTATAATAATTAAAAGGAAAAATAAAAGAATATTCCATTAAAGCCAGCAGAGAATTTGGAATTTTATTTCCATGTCAAAGAATTTTATCTAGGCTCTGTGGTGTTAAATTATCCCCTAATTTTATTCCACCAATCAGAAAGAATAACGGTCTCTTATACAACCTCAGGAAAATAATGTATGGTTACATTTTATTCCGCAATGATATTGCAATTCATCTCACTGAGATGATGCAAACAATCACTAGAAGGGTCTATTTCTTTAATGTGTTCCAGGGCAAATTCCCCATTCCAGAGAAGTAACATAGGTTCATGGGAAAAAGTTGGACAGGGACTCAGGATTCCCAAAACACAGTCGTCTGTGAGGTCTGAATTAACCTGCTTAGGGTTTGATCTGTTTAGGTCCAAAAAGCCTTAAAGATAAAGATTGAACTTATCTTCTGGAAGCCTCTTATAGTGCCTGACTCTTCTCATAGAGAAAAATTTCTCTCTATTCAGAGGCACAATTTCACCTGTGTCACTATATGACTGTTATTTCCTATTTTCTCACCATTCACTAATGTAGAGACCCTCTCTCTCTCTCAGTGAGGTCTTCTTAATAACATTCTCCCTAGCTGGAGGGCTGCTGGTAAATCCTGCTGTTGTCTTTTCTCCAGGCTTTGGCTTCTCCAGGATTCTCCTCTCCAGGAACAAGCCCAGCTTCAGTAGCTTCTTCTCAAAGGGCAGATTCTCCAGTCCCTGACCAGCACGGTGTCTTTCCACCAGTCACCCATGTTTGTAAGTGTATTTTCTCTGTTAGGGCCCCCCAAAACTGGATGCAGGAACCTAAATGTGGTCTCACAAATGCTGTGGAACTTGCCTTGATCTGCTGCATATGTTCCTGTTACTGCAGCCTGGGTTGCTCTTGACCTTCCTTAGTGCTGGGGTACAGTGCTGTCTCACACCCAGCTTTTGATCCACTTGAAATCCTTGTGGCTCATTCCTTTGGCCTAGCTAGGTCCCTCTGGATGGCAGACTTGCCCTCAAATATTTTGATGTGTTTGCCCTTCTATTTGTAGTCCTATAGAAATTTGGCTGCAGGAATTAATTTTCTTCCAATTATGTTTTTCTGAGTCCTTTAGCTGGTTTTGTGATAAACATTAAAGTACATGATTTATGAAAAAGAGAGTTGCATCCCTAGAAATTTGAATAACTGAGAAAATTTATATTTTGGAAACAGAGTGAGAAAAGATGCAGGGAACAGAAAAAGTCCAGCGACAAGGTAATGTGTTACCCAAAGCAGAGTTTAGATGGCATATTAAAAATATGAAAGAAAACAACTACACCACCCTCCCCCAGTACCATCAATTCTGTTCATTTTTTTATTGTGATTCTAGACAGAGAAAACTAGGATTATATAGCTCAGCTTGTAATTTGGAAATTTTTTCAGATCTTAGATGACAAGCTTGGTTCAGAAGAGTAAACTTTTTTCACCATGCACATGCTCATTGGTAAAGACCTCAATTTTCCAGCAGAATAAATTTATTAAATTTTTAGTTGAACTGTTCTTCAGTCTGTGTTCTAGAACTTTTATTGACTAGATGTGCAGTCATCTGTTGCTAAGACAGAGGAGTAAAGCAGAGTGCTGCTGTGGCTGTGGCAAATGTCTTTGGTTAATATTTCAATCTTATTCAGTAGCAGCTCTCTCACAATTTTCAGCTTTCTTACAGTATTTTGTAAATGCTTTCACATTGGTCAGATGCATTCAGGAATAGATTTAAATTCTTACATTTAATGGAACTTTTCATTCACGTCACACCTGTCTGTTTTCAGTGATTTTGCTTTTGATCTGCTTTTTGATTTTGAAATTAGGAACTTTTGATTCTCTGGAGAGTTCTTTATGTCCCACACTGAGTTCAATAGAGTCCTGACATAGGTGCCCATTTATATTTCTGCATCATGACAAGGCAGGTTTCACACTGCAGCTTGATAATATGGAAAATTATGTGTATCCTAACCAATCACTATAAAATTACATTATAATCACAGCTATTACAGCAAAATAAAGACCATTACATATAAACAAGAAGGAAGAATGCCACTGAGATGCCTGCTGCTTGAAGAAAATACTGTTTATCACTTTGCATTCTTTACATAGGGTATGACTTGAATATGATGCTAGCCTGCTCATATGTGGTGCTATTACTCTTTTTCTCCTGTTCTTTTTATTGGGATTAGTGTAATTCTCTCCTTCAAAAGCTCTGTTACAAACTACTTGTAGAGGTATTATAATAAGCGGTCGCCTAATATATCCCATTTTTCTCACGTCTCAAGGCCACTTACTGTTAAGATACATTACCAGTTCAGAAGTTTTTTTCTCTCAGAAAAATGATGAAGAAAAGCAGGGCAGTAAGAGTTTACAATCAGTCCTTCAGAAAGAGATATAATTCCTGATGAAAAGAGTCTTCTTTATATATTGTAGCTTTAAAAGAATTATTTTACTACACAACTGGAAATACATTTCTTTTCTAAATTTATTTAATAAATATTTCAATTAATGAATTTATGGTTCAGACTTTAAAGGACCAAAATACAAGTTATTTTTACCTTTTCTGTTAAGTGAAACTTCATTTTAAATTGCTTCCCATTAACAAATTTTATTAGCATAATTTCAATGAGAAATAAAGAGAACAGGAACATTTCTGTACTGAAAATAGTGTATTGATTTAATTTGATTGAAATCATTCATACAGCCACAGAAAGAGTGTTAAACAGAATTATTTCACAGAAACACAAAATGTTTTACACCTGAAGGGACCTTTAAATGTCACCTGGTGTACTGTCTAGTTTAAGCAGTCAGCTATGGCAAATCATCCAGAGAGCTCAAACAACTCCAAACATGGAGACTCTACAACCTCCCTCAGAAACCTTTGCCTGTCATCAGTCACTCTAATGTAAAAAAACTGTTCCCTGATGTTCAGACTGGACATCCAGTCTTTCAGTTGATTTCCATTTATCTTGTCACTCTGATAATGAAATGAGTCTGGCTCCATATGCTTTACACCCTCCCTGCAGATATATGCATACATTGATGAGATTCCCCCTGAGCCTTCTCCAGGTTAAACAAACCCAGTTCTCTCAACCTTTCCTCATAAGTGAGGTACTCCAGTCCTGTCATTATCTTTTTGGCCTTGTGCTGGGCTTGTTCAAGGACGTCTATAATTTTTTCTTTATTGTGGGGCCCAAAACTGGACATAGTACTCCTGCTATGGCCTCACCATGCTAAATATAGGGCAAGTATTGCTTTCCTTGAGGTTGGCACTAAAATAATAACGCTTTTCGGCAAGGCTATATTGTTGGCTCATGTCAAATTTTGTGTCCATCAGGACCCACAGATCTTTCTGAGAAAAATAGCCTTCCAAACAGTTTGCCCTCAAGTGTGTACCATTGTCTGGGATTATTTCTCCCCAGATCCAGAATTTCCCATTTCCCTTTCTTGAACTTTTGAAAAGCACCCCACAGAATCTTCCGAATGGGTCTCTGTAGTGGTTAAAGACGGCTGAAAGTCCTGAAATCATGCATTTTGTCCTACTCCTTGCTTTCAAGGTTTCAATTCTGTGGTCACTGCATCCAAATTTTCCCACTACTCTCATATCCATGCCCAGTTCTTTCACAATCACCTCTGTCAGGAAGTTGTTAGAACAGTCCATAAATTTCCATGATTGTTCGTACGCTGTCATGTTGTTGTTTCAGCAGTCTTCCCTCATGAAGACCAGAGGGACATGAGACTTTTTCCTTATACAAAGAAGGCCTTCAGCTATTTTTTCTGCTTGGTCAGGAACTGCAGCCATGAGAAAACCTTGCCAGAACAGAGGACCATGAAGAAGTGGTTGAGGAAAAGAAGCAAGAAGTGGGGAACAGCAGAAAGAAACCACTAGAGCCCAATATCAATCCTCTGCATTGTTCACCAAAGTACCTTGGAGGGACTGAGCACAGACATGATGAAAACAAGGGGATTTCACACCTTGAACAGGTGAGGAGATGGGTTGTGCTGAGCTGAAGACAGGGTAGGGGCAGCAAATAGTCTTCTTAACTGTTTATTTAAAAGACTTATATTTCCCTTCAATACCCAAATCATAAATTAATACTTTGATAATTGAGTAAATTGAGTGAATTGAGTCTGATTTCACATAAGGTTTCACGGGGGGGAAGGGGAAGTAAAGGGCAGACACGTTGAATAAATTTAATCACTGAGGAAAATTTCCATTGTCCTTTTTTCCTCTATTCCTGTTATAGAATTCACAGTAATTATATAAATTAAAAAATACATTCATTTGTTTGTTACAGTTTCTCTTTTTTTTCACCCTCATCGAACATACAGTCTAAGAAATTTCCGATCACTTTTATAGATATATCCTATTTACTTCTAAAATGAGAAAACATTATTTATACAGTCTAATATAAAAATATAGCAACAAATAATTTATTGGAATTTTTTGCCATCTTTTAGTACATAAATATTTTCATGTTACATTGAAATACTAATAAAAATGAAAGAAAAACAAAAATACAGACAAGTCAAAGATTAAAAAAAAAAGTGACTATAAAATTGTGACAAAACAAATATTTGTGTACAAGTGGAAAAAGAGAAAATTGGTTTGCATTTCAGAACTATTCAAGTCCTGAAATAACTTGATGCTCTTCCTGATATTCCAATAACTTGATACTGTTTAGTATATTGATAAGTTCTGGTATATATACATATGTAAGAAAAGTTCTGATACTTATTTGTTTTCTTTGTAGGATATCTTAGGAGGTAGAAAATATTTGGAGAGCAAGAGTGGCTGAATTCAGTGATAATCTTATCAAGCACAGATCATATATATTTATACATATTTAATTTATAAATAGATCATTATATTTGAGATAATTGTGTTAATATATTAATAAGTAATCTATTATTAATTATGTGGCATATATACATTACATATATAACATATTATATATGTAGAAAATATTTATCCAAGGTAGCCAGATTTTAATATTATAACAAAAACATTTGTAGAAAATATATTTACTTTGGATAATTAAAACTTGACTTCCTTAAGTAATAATTTTCTTACCATGAGATTAAATATTTAATAAGGTATAACAATAATCTAAATTCTGACAGAACTGAATGCTTTGACCAATGATTCATAAAAACAGTCTTAGAAAGCATCAGTATAATCCAAACACAGATTTCTCGACTCTTAAGCATATTACGGTTTCTTATTTATCATGAAAATATATTGTTTACTTTTTTACATAATTTGAGATGCCTGTATAAAACATTTTTCTGATAATCTCTATCTTTGACCAGTAAAAAAGTGTATGAAGCCATCTATTTTATCATTCTTTACGTTTGGAGTGTTAGGCCATGACTGGAATATGGTGTACTCAGCATTACTCACTTGATAACCAATGCTGACTGACAGATTGAGGTAGCTACAGACCTGTGGAAGTAATTTGCTTATTAGCTCTGATTTAGACTGAGATTATATGGACAAAGATGGTTTGAAATATTCATCCTTCTTAGTTGAACTCCCTTGAAACGACACAGAACATTGACTTGAAGCATATAGGGAAAAATGCCCTTTCCTGCCTCACTCACGAGTGTGTTAGGTCTGCCTGGAATGGATTTGATTTTCTTTATAGCAGCACTTTGGATCTGTGTCTAAGATAGTGTTGATAATGCCCCAATGTTTACACCATTTCTTGCACAGCTCTGGCTTTCTGCCACCACCACTCTTTTCAGCAAATAGGCTAACATCAGAAAAGAGGTTGGGAGGAAGTGTCTCCAGGATAACTGACTCAAATTGACCAGAGGGATGTTCCATACAACATGACATCAAGCTCAGCTATTAAATTTCAGGGAAAGAAGGAAGAAGAGAAGACTTTCGTGGTTATGGTGTTTATCCTCCCAAGCAGCTGTTATCTATGTTACGGCCCTGCCTTCCAGTAAGTGGCATATCTGCCTGCTAATGGAAAGTGGCGCAGGGTGTCCTAGTTTTGCTTTACATCTGCACACAGTTTTTGCTATTAAATTTTATCCTGATCTATGAGTCCTCTTGGCTTACTTATACAGTTTTTTTTTTTTTTCTCAAAAAAACTGCAGGATGAGGGAGAGAGGGAGGGAGGACATGGATGGATGTTTGGCTGTTGGTTAAGGTCAGCCCCACCCAGTCAGTGTATAAATACTGATTGTTTTCAGTCCTTTAGCAAACAATTACAGCTATGTAGTTACTGAAGGAGAGATTGTGTCATTCTTTCAATACATCAACAACATGTGGTTTATATTTTCCCTGTGTGGTCTACTTTCATATTTATTAACTGTGCTTTTAATTGAGAATTTTATCTGAGCGACATCTAGATTTACATCAGGCTATATTGTTAACTTTTTTCTTTACCTAATAAGATAATCATAAAATTACATTTTTAGAGTAGCTCATGGTTTATATATTTTTAAAAATCAGCGTACATTATTACCTATAACCGCAAAAAGCTCTTAAAAAGTGTGAAAATATTCATATTTTGCTGAGAAAGGCAAAAACGCTTTTTTAAATAAATTATTCTTTAAAGTAAAAGAAAATAAAAGAAAAATATACTGATGAATATATAAGAGAAAGACTTAAACCAATGTAGTTGCAAAATACTTTTTGATTTAGCTACCGCGGTTGACTAAAATACCCATTTTAACAGATATATTAGTAGTCTAAAATGTATCAGTGTTAACAGAGGAATTCTACATACTGAGAACTTCATGAGCTCCATGGTGTGATAAAGATTTGTTTTCTGTTAAGTTAATGGCTCTTTGTTTTCTGTTAAGTTAATGGCTCTCTTTACTAAATATTTTCATATTTCTTCTGCATTTTGAATGACGAAAAATTGGACAATTTGCAAGCTGAAAATATTTCATGCATCAAATACATTTTTTCTTATGTACACATGTTAATAAACAATATGCAAGGAAAAAAACATTAAGCTTCTATAGCTTTATAGTCAATATATAAAATGGCAAGATTAAGGTTACACATACAAGTCATTGCCTTCATGACTAGCCCATAATTAAATTACAATCTACTGGTATTCACATAATAGGACATAATATTCAGTCCTTATTTCCAAAGCTTTATGTGCATATGCACATATGATCACTGAGTGCAACGCAGCATTGAAACAAGTTCCAGTACTAATATGTTGATCAAAGAATTTGTTCTGAGTCTGGGATATTTTAGAATGGTCAGATTTATTTATTGGGATACCTACATACATACACACATACACACACACACACACACACACACACATATATATATATATATATATATGTATGTATGTATGTATACACAGTGCCTAGACAATCCCTAGCACTGAAATGTAAAGAGATTAATTTATGGTCTTAAAATGATGTTTGATCTGATAAACATTGGATAGCAATAAAAACTGATGCCAATATAGTTATATTGAAATGGGTTAACTTTAAATAATATGGAGCATATATTTTAAGTCATACTTACCAGAGAGCAATGGCAGTAAACTAACTATTAATAACAGCTGGGAAGATAAACTTTTCTCTGACACTTTTAATGATTTCCTTTTTATTTCAGTTAAAACTTACCTTGAAAACTGAGAATGTTTTTGTGGTTACTGATTTCATCTATGAAAGTTGGATTAAAGATATATTGCTTTGTATGGGTCATGATTTGAGAAACTTTAATACTAATGTAAAAATACCTCTTAAACATGCCATTCTTGTCTAAAAATGTCCATTAATAGTCTATTAATGATGGCTTTATTAATTTTACAGACATTTCTGCACAAACTTTTTTAACCTGCAATTAAAATATCAAAACCTACACATTTGAAGATATAATATACATGTTTAGGTGCCCCAGCATTATAAGAATCTAATCCTATTTAAAAGGTATTAAAAGTTATCAGAGTTGTAAACTCCACGAGAAAATCAAGGGGATCTGGCCAGGCTACACAGATGGGACTAGACCAACAGCTTGAGGCTCAACAAGATCAAGTGTCAGTTCCTTGATTTTGGCCAAAATAACCCCATGCAGTACTACAGATTGGGGGCAGAGAGGCTGGAAAACTGCCCAGCAGAAAAGCATGGGGGGTGCTGGCTGGGGGCTGCTGAACATGAGCCAGCTCTGCCCAGGTGGCCAAGAAGGTCAAGGGTATATACCTGGCCTATATCAAGAATACTGTGGCCAACATGAATAGGAAAGTGATCCTTCTCCTGTAGCAGTGCTGCTGAGACCACACCTCCAGTACTACATCCTGTTCTGGGAACCTCAATTCAGAAAGGACACTGAGGTGCTGGAGCAGGTCTAGAGCAGGGTAAAAACAGTGGTGAAGGGTCTCGAGCATATATCCTATGAGAAGTGTCTGAGGAGCTGGGGCTGTTAAGCCTGCAGAAGAGGAGGCTCAGGAGTGACTTTAGCACTCTCTACAACTGCCTGAAAGGAAGTTGTAGTCATGTGGGGATCAGCTACTTCTCCTAGGAATTAGTAATAGTATGAGGACACAGTCATAAGCTGCAACAAGGGAAAGTTTAGGTTGGACATCAGGAAGAAATTCTTCACAGAAAGGTTGATTAGATATTGGAATGACCCTCCCAGGGAGATTATGGAGTCACCACCCCCAGTATTTAAGGAAAGACTGGATGAAGTACTCTTTCAAGATCTGGTTGACAAGGTGGTGTTGGGTCGCAGGTGGGACTCGGTGATTTCAGAGATTTTTTTTCCAAAATAATTGATTCTGTGACTCTGAAAAGATGACTTTTTCTTTAAAAAAAAGGTTATATTTTATAATGTAAAATTAAACCAAAAGCCAATTGTTATTTCAAATATATTATAATTTAAAATAGGGTAAGGTTAGACATTTGTGTGCTCAAAACAATTTCAGGTTCACATATATGAGATCAGATAAACTGCTAACTCAGATTCTCGTGTGTGGGTAAATCCTGGATGTAGCTCTTCTACTATATTTACTTTAGAATACCAGGTAGAAGAAGTTGTTTTACTCTATGAAATGCTCCACCATTTGGAGACTTAGAAATCATGTTGTGATTATATCTTAAATATTCAAATTTTGCTGCTACTTGAGGACAGGCATTAGAATGCAATACAGTATTTTAGTAAAAGAAATTATGTATTTATCAGGTAAGAGAAACTGATGTTTACACTTAATGTATAAATAATCAGACAGAGGTTGAAAACTTCATATTAATCTCTTTGGTTTCAGAGAGATTACCTGTTTGGTCTTATCTCTTGATGCTTCTGGTGCCATTTTAACCTAACCACTGTTTAAGTAGCTCAGAGTAGATAACACGACATCTCATTTCTTAACTTTTTTTTGCTACTATATGAAGTTCATACATTTTGAAACTGAATAGCATTTTATTTCTTGTCTGGACTTTACAGTCTCGGGAAGTTTCACATAATTATGTTTAATCCTTTGCAGTGCTGACTCAGTACTATCTCAGTGTGGAGAGAAAGCTGTTTCTCCTGGGTTTGTTCTCCAGTCTTCCCTTTTTTAAAAACTGCAGGTAAGTAATCTGTATTTCAAAAAAGGATGACCTTTGTTTGATTTAAATGGAATCTTTCTTTCAATATCTGAAATGAGAAGGTGATTAAAGGTTTGGTAGATTGGTAAGATGTATTTTAAAAGCAGATAAGCTTAAAGGTCAGACACTGTCAAATGAAGGATTTTGACTTTTTAATATTTAAATACTTCATAAGAATCATGGTTTATGCATGCCTGGCACTCTTTTTAAGTTCTAAAATAAAATTGTTCTGCATTTTCATAAGATTCACCGTTGAATGTTAGCTACATTTTGATATTGCATGAGCAATTATTTTGCAGCATTTCTCTTCCTGCTTCACCTGAAACAGGAAGTTTTCCTGTTCTTTCTGTCAAATAACTGAAAAATTATATTTCAAAATAACATGAATTACCACATGAATTAATGCACAAGCTGCTCTTTCTTATAATAATTTCTTATAACTCTTCAGATGACTTAAATTCAGGATTTTTATTGTAATTTATAAATTACTGTCAAAGTGCAACATTTTCAGAGTGTATTATTTTGAGTGTGATTTATGTGTTCTAGCAAAATACCTTTTTTTGATGTTGAACATGAGATTAAGAGAGGTCATCTGAGTTATGAAACCACATTTTTTTGCATCACAAGGAAATAAATAATAATTTTTAGCTTATATACCAACAATCCAGGACTATAAGCAACAAGGAGATTTTTAAAGATAAAAGATTTTAAAAAACCCAACTACTGATATTTTCCTATGTCATAATCTTAATTTCATAAACCTATATCTGGAGGATGCTAGAAAGTAAGAAATCTACTTTTCTATTTTTTTTTTTTTTTCCAATACGTACCTCATCTTTATTTCTTATCTATTACAATCTAATCTAAGGTATGACAATGTTATAGTTATTTCAGATGTTTATGACTGATGAAAAATAAAGGAAGATTTATCACCAAACTTCGAAACACAACTTTAGTGATACCAAAGAACAATTTGTCTTCCGTACTTTATGTTTAAATACATACATTTTGAAATTATTTAGAAAAAAAANACATTTTAAAATTTTTTAAAAAAAAAAAAAAAAAAAAAAAAAGAATTTGACAGATAAAAAATTATGATGAATATATAACACCCTCAGTTTTCCTTTAATTTTAGAAAGATAAACCATTTTTGAAGCCTAATTTTCCCTGTTCTACCCCTTTCAAAAGGAATCATGTTAATAATTCTCAATTTCTGTCAGCTTTGCTACTTGTTTCCTAGAGTAATCTGTTCTCCTTTCTACAACACTGCTAATTGAAGTAAGAAATTATATATTTATTTTGGACTAAAATGAGAATTTCATTATTGTCACAATCACTATGTTTTCCAGCTTTGGTATAAGTGAGTAATGCTTTAATTGGATACTCACTGCTAAGGTAAAAATAGTAAACCTTGCAGTTGGTCTACTGGTTGTTTTACAGAAAAAGGCTGTTAATGATTGTGTTCTAGAACTATCTATCAATTGGATGGCGCTTCCTGTAGGAAATAAAAGTTTTCAATTTTCATATATTTTCTTTTATTTTTTTATTTTTTGATTCTTTCTCCCATAGATACGATGGTGCATAGCCAATACCAGAGATCCAGAGCAGATTTTCTGTCTTAGAAATTTTAAGTTTTTACTGTCACATAATATGTATTTCACCTAGTTTTCATTCTATTCTTGTTACCTTTTTTTTTTCTTTAACACTGAGACACTTTTATCATGTACATTATTTTCGCCTTATCTCTCTTCTTTCTAAAGAGTTGAGCCTTCAACACTTCTGGTCCAACTGTAGTTGCTGTTATTCGTATTTTCTGTGAAGTCTCTTTATATCTTGAGTCATGATTTCTAATTCTCCATTTCATTTCTCAAACTAGGATAGAAATACCATAGTTGCTTCTAATCTCACATTCCCAATTTACTGTATGTATGAAATGGCTTCTTTATTTGTGTTTATCATTTTCAGTCTTTCCCCTTAAAATTGTATTGTCACTTCATCTTTGACTATGTTTCCTTGGGTTTTTGTTTTGTTTTGTTTTGGGGGGGGGGGGGGCTTGTTGGTTGTTGTTGTTTTTTTAAACCCCTAGATTGATTCCTGAAGATATTTCTTCTGTCTATTCACTTGGAGTTCGGTATTCGGCAAAATTAATGTTGTCAGGATAACTACATGAGGGAAGAAAATAAGTAGCTTTGGTTTTCAACCATTTTTTACCTTCTGTATTTTGCCAAAGCCTCTCATTTTTCTATAATCTGAGAACAGGAAAAATCCCACTTAGACAATTTTAAGTTCCTTAAATATCTTCCCAGGTTGTATAAACTTTTCCTTGACCCACATAAAAAGAAAAAGAAAATCTGAATTCACACTCTGAATGCAAAGTTGTTTTCTTTCTGCCACCAGGTTCCTTTTTAACCACAGAAGAATACCATAAATAGCAAGTCTCATGAGGTAGGTAGTAGTAATTTCACCTACTGTAAAATATTGAAAATTTGATGTCAAAACAAAGTCATAACTTTGAACAATTATCTGCTACACAATTAACAGTTTTAATGGATCTAGTTCAGTCATTTCCCACATGGTCTATTTAATTAACCCTTAACAAAAGAGACCAGCACTTCAGAGTCTCAAATAAACAGAGAAGGAAACAATATCTGCATAAACTGTTTTCAAAACCAATAAAAATAGCATATGTATCTAGATGGAACTTAGCTAATGGACTTTGTTTCCAATTCTGAACTTAGATTCAAAGAGTATAATTAAATCAGCTGCTCTTTGGACAGGTGGCTGAGAATGGCAGTCTGGTCAAACTGAAAGAATATTACACTATAACAAGGGAAAATGTCTGAATTCTATTAATACTTGTGTGAAAGCATAGATATGACTCTTCATCTATCTTTTATCCCCTGACTGCAGGTGAGTAAAGAGCTTTTATTTTCCTAATTAAATTGGACATGCTAAATTATTAACATTGCTAATAATCTATGTTTCAAGACTTCAAGACTCCTCTAGAAGTGCAGCATTTAAAAGATATAGAAGTCAAGAAAACATGTTTAAAGTGGTGAACTTCAGAAATGTTCATGAAGCTATGTTAAACCATGAAA
>WEIU01004899.1:49663-61620 GCA_013389925.1 Aegithalos caudatus | reverse complement strand
GGGGGCAGGGGGACACGCGGGCAGGGGGACACGGGGACAGCGGGACACGGGGGCAGCGGGACAGGGGGACACGGGGGCAGCGGGACACGGGGGCAGCGGGACACGGGGACAGCGGGACACGTGGACAGCGGGAAACCGGGACATAGGGACACCCGGCCACGGACCCCACACGGCCCAGAGAGGCCGTAGAGGGTTACCGAGATACCGCCGGCCGCCAGGGACAGCATTCCATCCACGTTCACCGTCCCGGGGACAGCATCCGTTCAGAGACACCGTCCCCGTGATCCCATCCCGCGCCACAACACCTGTCCGGGAACACCACCCCTCCAGCGGCAGGGCAGCACCCGTCCATTGACTCCATCCCCCAGGACAGCATCCCTCCACGGGCACCACGCCATGAGATGCCACCCGTCCAGGGAGGGACACAGGGACAGCCGAGGGGAGCCCCCTCCTTCCTGCAGGACACCGGAGGGACGCGGGGCCCCTCCATTTCCGCTGCCGTGTCCTGGAGCAGTGGGACAAAAGCCGGCAGAGGAAAAACCCTTTGCCAGGTGTTCCTTCTCCTCTCCGGAAAGCAGCAGCGTAGGTCACTGTGACCCACGGGGGAGTGGCAGTGGGACACGGAGTGGTGGCGGGTGGGGACAGCACGAGGGGGCAAAGCCCTGTCGAAGACTTCCATGAAAAAATTAATTCTGATGACTTGAACTGTGCCATGTGGATTGAAAACCTGGCTGAGGGATCATAAACAAAGGGTAATTAGAAGCAGGGGGAGGTGTTTATGGGGTACTGCAGGGATCTAGGTTAGGGCTGCTCTCATTTAATACCCTCATTAATGACCTGGAAAGAGGAGTAAACTACACATTAATGAATTTGGCAGATGATGCTGTACTGGGAGGTGCTGTGAGCTCCAGCAAGCATAGAAAATTAACACAAAAAGGGCCTAGTGAGATTAGAAATATGGGCAGGAAGCAGCGAAAGGAGCTGTGCCTTGGACAGATGTGAGCGAGCGCGGCTGGGACGCAAAGGAGCGACAGCAGGACGGGCAGCGGTGTCTGAGCCCAGCCAAGCCAAGCCAAGATCCAGAGCAACGCCTNGCGGGGGGCTCAGGTGTGGCTGGAGCCCGAGCGCGGCGCTCCCGCGGCACAGACGGAGCTGGCGGCAGTTCAGAGGGAAGCCACACAAATGATCAAAGGCACACAGAGACTGATTTCTGAAAGAAGATTAAAAGGCTTAAATATATATATTGCTTGGTTAAGAGCTGTCCGTGGGGAGACAAACTAAGAGCCTTACAGATCTGGTTGGAGTAAATAGAGAGGGAGGGAAGGAATTATTTAATGGAGTACAAGGGGCATCACCAGAAGGGATGACAGGAAATGAAGAAATGGAGCATTTAGGTTGAATGTCACAGGGGAAAAAATCCCCTCTGCTGACAGCGAAAATTATGAGGCTGCGACGTGGTTCCCTGGAGGGAAAAAGTTCTGTGGCTTGAGATATTTAAAACCAGACGGGATCAGTCTGAATATAAAGGCACCTGGGATCAGCTACTGGCAGGGGCTGTGCAAAGGGGCAAGAGCTGGGCAGGGATGCACCTCATTTCCCAGCTCTTTTTCCACTGGAATATCTCCTTATGGATCACAGCTATAAAAGACCTGCATTTTTTAAAATTTATTGCTTATACATATTTCTGCTGCTACAAAGGAAATCAGTGACACAATGGATGTTGTGCCAGTGACCTCATAGCCAGGCAGGGCTGAAGGGGTCCTGAAATCAGAGAAACCTCACCTCTGTGTGGGTATGAAGGGGGATTAGAAGTGGGTCAATAACTGATATGAGAACCTGAGCAGTGTGGCACGCCCTGGGGCACAAGGTCTCCAGGTTTGGCCTCTGCAGAACATCTCATCTCTCCATGCTTTCCTGCAGGATGCTCTCCAGTTGCCCAAGGAGAAGCCAGGCCAGCTGCACATCACCTGTAACCTTGGTTAACTCTCCATCTGTTCACCACTGCTCAGTTTGTCAGAGGCTGTGACGGGATCCCTTTGGAACAAAACAAGCATCGATTGCAGCCCCACCTCTTCCCCATCTCCTGCCTCACTGGAGGTCTGTGCCTGCTGTCAACAAAATGGATTAATAGTCCTATTATCAGCTCAGATGGATGGTCAGGGTAAGGAGAAAACATCGCGTCCCAGGGAACTCAAGTAGGCACATTAATAAAGATGCCACATGTTGGCTCTGAAATCCAAAAGCTTCACTTCACTCCTTGCAACACAATTAGCTTATCCAAAGCCCAGCACTCATCTTGCAATGCACCTGGTGATGCCCTTAGCCTCACTGCCTGGTGGCCTGCCTGGCTGGGAGGCAGGGAGCTGGTGACGTGGTGGTCCCCATGTTCCCTTGGCCAAACCCCCTGCAGGAGCCATCCCTGCCAAGCTCATTTTGTAGCAGCACCTCCTGCTGCTGCTGGGGAGCTGTGCCATCCCCTTTGGAGCATCAGGCTGGGGGCCCAGGGGGCCACAGGAGGAGGCTGAGGAGCAGGTTGGCTCCACGACCTGCCAGTGACCCACCTCACTGCTGGGTCTGGAACAGAGATCCTGATCTGCCCACGCTGTACAATAAGGAAAGCTTTGAATCACAAGCAAGTGGTGCAGCATGCAGCCCATTGTTTGAGCACTGAAGTGATGACTCCTCTCCAGCCCAGCACTTATAGCTGTCTCTCATCCCTGTCAAAAAGCAAATCTCAGCATCTGAAACATGTATATTTAAAACTATGGTATCAGCGGGCTGGCAAGCCCAGGTGTTTTATTAAACATTCCTTGTGCAGGGATGAGGGAGAAGGGCCAGCAGGGGATTGGTCCTTGCTCACAGAGCCTGAGCAGCTCCTGCTTACATCCCTGCCTCTGCTGGGCTGGGGGGCTGCAGAGGAGGGTGGGCTGTGGTGATCTGCATCAGCTCAGGGCCTGCTCTGCATCCCTCCCCAGCCAAGGCTCCCTCAGGTCCCTGCACACCTGGTGGGACCCAAGCCACAGCCCAGCACCCCAGTTCTCTGCAGAACTGGAGGGAACACGCACAAAATAGTTCTAAAATTCGAAATTTGTTTTAAACATCAAAGAGGAACTTTATATTTTTAATTTTTCAGAACCTTTCTTTTAGTTTCTCAGTTCTGAAGTGTTTTTTTCCCTTTCCAGCACCTTTTTCTTTTAGATACTAGGTGAAGTAAAATAAATGATGTAGGTTTGTTTTTTCTTTTCTTTGCTTATCCAGTTCTGCACAACTTGAAAGCTTTTCAAAGTATCTGGTGTCAGGAGCTACAGTTTAGGTTTGTGGTTTTTCTTCCCCTAGAAATGTTTCTAATATCACAGTGAAGCAGAAAAAGAAAAAACCTGTAGCGTAGAAAAAGGAAATGAAGAAATAGGAAAACTCAGAACAAAATCCCTAGACCATTCAGCCATGAAACATCTACTGTGTGGTGAGAAAGGGAAGCCCTAAATTGAGAAAAAAACAACAAGTTTTTACATTTGGGGGGGGTGTCTGGAAAATAAGACAAAGTATTCAGCTTAAAGAGTTTTTTGTTGTTGGTTTTTTTTTTCCTTTCATCTCATAGGAACTCGGTGCCCATTCTCAAAGGGTTTGGAGTGAGGAGATCCTGGCCAGCTCTGCCCATCAGCCCTCTGAGAGCCAAACTTTATCGAGCATCTGCAGGACTTGCAGACATCTGTCTGTGTAACTCTGTTAGCAGTTTGCACAAAATGCAGATAAGAGAGCGCTGCTGTAAAATATTGAGCCTTTAGACTATAAAAAACTGTCTTTCTAAGCTGAAATCTAACTTTATTTGTACTCCTGCAATTCCACCCAAGTCAGCAGGGTTTCCTGGCTGTTAGCAAGGGCAGTGTCTGGCACACTCCTTCCACTGAAGAGGTTAAAGTGCCAAAGAGAGGACAACATCACTCTGAGGAATTCGATAAACTCCTATCACTCAATAGTTTAAATCACTTTTACTGATGCAGCATCTTTTGTCAAAGATTACATAATGCTGAATAATCATGAAGCACATAATGCAGAGCCAGACAGGCAGTCATAATCAGATTTAAAGCCTGTATTAAAAAAGTGACAGGTGCAGGGCTAATTCTCTGCTCCAGCACTGGTGTTGGTCCAGAGGAAGCCCGCTGGACCCGCTCCCAATTTACACAGCCTGCCTGGCAGCAAAACGTGGGGAAAGGGGAGAAATAATCAAATGGTGCTTTCTGAAGGTACCTGAGGAGGCAGGCAGGCACATCCTGCGTGAACAAAAGCAGCACAGGGCACAGCAAGGAGCTGGGAGGAGCTGCCTCTCACCAGCCTGCACGGGGCAAGAGCAAGGCAAGGGCAGCCAGCATCACAGAATGGTGTGTGTTGGAAGGGACCTGAAGGATCTTCTAGTTCCAAACCTCCCCACAGCCAGGGACTCCTTCCACCATCCCAGGTTGCTCCAAGCCCTGTCCAAGATGTCCTTGAGCACTCACAGAGATGGGGCATCCATGGCTTCACCTGTGCCAGGGCCTCCCCAGTCTCACAGGGAGGAATTTCTTTCTAATATCTAACCCAAATCTATCCTCTCTCAGTGTGAAGGCATTTCCCCTTGCTCTGTCATTCCATGCCCTTGTTCAAATCCCTCTCCAGCTCTCCTGTAGCCCCTTTAGGTGCTGCAAGGGGCTCTAGGTCTCTCTGGACCTGAGACAATGCGTGATTCAGAGGGCTGCAATAAGTGATACAGCCTTTTCCCCCACCTCACTGGGCTGTGTCCCGCTGCCTGCTGCAGGATCACACCAAAAAGCTGAGCAGCTTGCTTGATTTAATCCCGTATCCTGCAAGAAAAGATGACCTGAAGGTCTGAAGAGGGCTGCTGATCACCCCCTGAGTGGCTCCCCACAGTGCAGTAGCTCACCTGCACCTGGCAGCCTGTGGGGAGACACACATTCCAGCCATGCTGGCTAAATATTTCCCATGCAATCAATTCCAGGGCATAAAACCATCAAACAGGATAACCTTGTGATCAAATGGCCAACAGAGGAAAGTGCTTAATATTCCCCACTCCAGGTAATGAGCCGTATTTCCAGCTCAGGCCCCAAACACACATCACCGTGCGCTAAATGCCCTGCAATTGCCTGCACAACAAGTTAAGCAAAGATTAAAAGCGGGGAGGAGGGAGGAGAGAGGAGGGAGGGTAGAAAAAGAAGCACAAGGAGATTGGGATGTGCGCAGGAGGCGAGCCAAGGGGCAGCTCACAGGGCTGGAGCTGCCCTGCACAAGGGTTTGGCCGCCTGCCCCAGGCACAGACCCTGCTGGGCACAGCCCTGCTCGGCACAGCCCTGCCCGCTGTCCCTGCACACAGGGAGGAACAGACGGCCCCGGGCTTTACAAGGCACGGATGAATTAAGAGGCAGCCAAACCTCTCTCCGCAGGAGATCCGCCTGCTGGCGAAGGTTATCCCAGGTGATGGGACAATCTCTGCTCTTTCCACCCTGCTTACAAACAGCACATCTTAATTCAGTCTCCGGGCCCCCGCATGGACAAACAGATTGTGAAGGTCGGGGAATAAAGACACCTGGGGAAAGGCAGTGATTTAGAGGAACAGAGCAGTGCAGCGTCTCGAGTCTGAACAGATAACACACAGAGCTCAGCCAACTCCGCACAGCCGCTCCAGCAACACCCATCCCATCTTTCAAAACACTCATGAACAGAGCTAAATCACTTGTTCTGCATTTCTCTTTCTGCTTTTCTCCCCTTTTATTCCTCCATGCTACTCAGTCTGCTGCTGGCTCCATGCAAGGGGTCAGGGACACTGCAATTCTTCCATCTCCCAGCACAAACTAGATACCTGGCACTGGCAGAATGCCCCCAAACATTCACCTGCCTTTACCCCTGAGCCACAAGCCTCCTTCCCTGCACAGGCAGGATACATTTCTGTGATATGCAGCCTCCTGCTGCAGCACTGAGCGTCAGCTGGGGAATTTCAGCAGCATTCCTCAGCTGGTGCAATTTGTCCTGGCTCCAGAGCTGCCGATGGAGATCCAGCACCAGCTGAGAAGCAGCCCCGGGGCTGAGAGCAGGCTCCAGCTCCATCCCACACGGTGCCCACCTCAGGGAATCTGGCTCTGCTTCCTCGCTGCTTTTGATTCTAGCATTTCAACACTGCCTGCCTGCATCCCACACCCAGCAGCCCAGGCACCAGTTGGACACGAAATGAAGAGCTTGACTCCAGGTAGAAGAAAGATCAGAAAGGTTTATTTACCATTTTGCACAGCCCTTTTATAACATGCTGTGCTGATGAACTGTAGAATTGGTCAGTAAAGACAGCACTTCATTAGTTAGATAATAGAAACAACACCTGTGAGAGGGTTGTATGAGAAACCTAGCATGTTATGAAAAAGTAGAAGACTTATTTACACTCACTGTCCTTGAGAAGAATGGATTCTCTCAAGGGAAGAAGAAATCAGCTACTACAGGCTGAAAACTCCACAGACTCAGAAAATCAGACCCACAGCAGTCCCAGTACACTCCCCAGCATTCCCTACCACTTCTGCAACTGCAGATGCAGGGAAAGTGCAGAGTGCACCCAACAAAGCCCCAGCTCTCCCCAGGCATTGCCACATGGGTCATTTTCACCCATCAAACTGAGATTCACACGTTCTGGCTCCCCACCTGCACTCTCTGCAGCAGCCTGACATTCCTGCATGGCAGCACAGCCAGGAGAGCAGTGGTGTTTGAGCTGAGCTGAGGATGTCAGGGGAAGTGATTCGTCACATAACATTACCTGTGAGAGAAGGCAGAAAAAGCTAGAAAAATGCCTAACAATTGCTGTAATTATGTCCTCTTGAAATGGCTACACGATGTCAGACAAGGGCTGGCATATCTTATCACAACTGAACCTGGGCTGATGCTGTTCCAAGCCAGTGATTAATAGTCTGCGAGGATTTGTTTTGGCATGGTGGAAAAAATGAGTACAGTGTCTCAAAAAGATGCCAGATGGATGGCCTGGAGCAGAGCCCCCCAGCCAGCCACCAGCACACTGCAGAGCAAGGGCTTGCTCCTTATTTGAGGGGTAACAGCATCCTGGCAGGGACCAGCTCCTGCTGCTGTCCCAGCACTCCTCGAGCTGTTCCCAGTGCCTGGCAGATCAGGTGGAATGCTGGATGCAAAGGGCAGCGTGCAGGCAGGGCTGCTGGCTCTATCCTCCTGCAGCACAGGCATGTGGAGGCAGCCTTGTCACCATCCCTGCATCAGGTGCACCTCCACAGCAAGGTCCTGGGCCTCATTTCCAACAGGAGTGCCATGGCCAAGCCTTTCTCACCTGCTGCTCTTCCTCCCCTTCCCCAGCAGGCAGCACTCATTTGCTCTGGGATGATGAGACATCCCCACGTGGGCACCCAAAACAGCAGCTGCTGCTCCAGCAGGGCAAAAAGCACAAAGCACTGCCCCTCAAAAGGCCACCCAGATGCCCTGGAGCAGGGGTACAGCCTGGGCAGGATCTGCCTTCCACCAGAGCCCTGGGACAACGTGCCACCACGGCCAAGAGGGACCCTGTCCTTCAGAGAAGGACGTGCTAGGGAGGTGGCAGCAGAACTCATCCAGCATCTCACATCACTCATCCCTTTTGGAAAGGGAGAGGCAGATCTTGGCTGTCCCTGCCATCAGGTACCAATCTCTCAGTGTCGGCTGATGCCAACATATCCTGATTGTGAGGCTCAGGATAAAAGTGAGCCCAGCTGGGCCATAAGATATATTGTTTGGATCAGGCTGAGAATCACTTATGCAGTGTTTTATTAACCATAATGGATAGCTGTGCCTGGTAAAATGAGTAATAATCTTGTTTAAGGGCTCGCTCCTGAATCACACAGTGTTGTTGCCAATGCTGCAAACTTTCCTCACTGCTCTGCAGGCCAGATTCTGTCCTGGAGCAAACAATACCCTGAACAAAAGATCACAAATCAGACAGAAACAGCTTTTTGCCTTTTTTTTTTTTTTTAATGTAAGAAATAGAGATAATATGAGAGGTAGCATCTTCCATTACCCAGTCCCTCTGATTTTCACACTTCATCTCATCTCAGTCTATCAGCAGTGCTATCTTACCCCGCACTTACCCAGCCTGCTGCTCCACATCCAGCTTGGGTTTTTTCCTGAGACAGAGCTCTGCCTGGGGTAAATGGTTGGTGGCTAATGGAAGGAAATAGAAGAAAGAGTAATTTACATCAGCTAAGCATTCTGTACACTGTTATTTTGTGATCATCTACAATTTTGATCTATTAACAGTAAAAGGTGCATCTGTTCCCAGGGTTCATCATGTTTACAGGTAATGTAAACAAGACCAAGAGACTGGTCTGCTGCTGGAGGGAGATTTTGTATTTCTGCAGACATGAGTCATCCCTGAAAGCAGGGGTAGGACAAGGGGAGAGGACACACTCAGGAGTGCCACGTGGAGCCAGGAGACATCACTGCCATCACCCCAGCTCTGGTGAAGGAGAAGTGGGAGGCAGCAGGCTGGGGACAGACACCCAGGCACTGGGCAGAGCTGGGAGCAGAGACCCAGGCTTGGCACCAGTGGGGAACACTGCAGGATCCCTGAGAAAGCCATTGCCTCTAGCTTCTCCCTCTGCATCCTCCTGACACTCCTCTTCCCTGGGCAGATAGTGATGAGACAAGGGGAAATGGTTTTAAACCGGGATGAAAGATTTAGTTTAGATGTAAGGAAGGATTTCTTTACTCCAAAGGTGGGGAGGCTCTGGCACAGGCTGCCCAGAGAAGTATCCAAGACATGGATGGAAGTGGATGCTGTGGGCAGCATCGCCCAGTGGAAGGTGTCCCTGCCCATGGCTTGGAATGACAACACGAGCTTTAAGGTCCTTTCCAGACCAGGCCTTTCTGTGATTCCCTGGTTCTCCACACGGCGTCCAGGACCCTCCTGCAGCCCAGCCCTGTTACCCAGGGCACCGAGCTCTCCTGCGGCCAGGGAACAAATAAATAACCATTAAAGGTAAGGCGTGCGCCACGTTCAAAGGGAAAAGCAGCAATTACAGCCGAGACCCTGCGTCAGAGTTACGTGATACCCTGCGTGGAAATACCCCTACCTGCCATCGGTATTTGCTTTAATTAGCGGGCTAATCACCTGTCGGCGCTGTTGGAGCCAGGGGTGGCACCGGGTGACAGCCGAGGGTCCCCGTGGACACAGCCACCAGCTGCAGCCCCTCGCAGGGCACCCCTAAGCTGGAATTAAGCTCAGAGGGCGCAGGTGGGGGGCTCAGCTGTCCTTCCCCATCCATCTGTCCATCCGGGAAGGCCTGAGCAGCCAGCCCGTGACCAAGATCGGATTTCCAGCCCTGAAGAAGGAAAACACAGCTCGAGATTCCGTCTGCCTTTGCAAACAGAGCCGGCTGCTGCTCCGGGCTGGGTGTCCCCAGCTCTGCCCGCACGCAGCCAGCGACGCCACTGCTCAGCCTCCTGTAAACAACAAATTACAGCAAATAAATACTAATTAGGTCTTTTGCCGCGCACACAAATGCCACGGGGACCGTCCTCTTTAATGCGAGCTGGTTGCCCACCCCTCAGGGAGCCTCCTTTAATTTGTGTGTTCTCCCAAGCCCAGGACCGAACCTTTTCTTTTCCGGCTGTCCCCTGCTGTCCTCCCCGAGGGGATGTTCCTGCCCACACCTGGGAGTGGAACAGTCTCCCCGGGGATTTGGAATAAGACCCCTGTCTCCAGAAATCACAGCCACCCGCCAGCAGCTCTGACCAGCGAGCTCTATCTGCTCCTCTCATTCCAGCACTGGAATTTTCTTGGCTTTGGGCTCTGCAGAACCTGAGCTGGAATGGACAGAGCTGGTTTAGGCATTCAGCAAATTCGCAGCAAACAGCTTATTGGAAGCATTTAGCCCTCTTTCTGTTCATTAACGAAGTTCAAACATACTTTGATTTTCTTCATATTTGCTCATTATTTGAAATTGCAGAGGGATGCTTATAGCGGGGATGTTCCGGAGCGGGGACAGCCCGCCCGTTGTTCCAAGGCAGGCAGCAGCCGCAGCACGTCCCTGCTCCAGCCCTGACACACTCTGCGGGATGGAAACCTGGCAAGGATTCAGGATTCAGGCTCCTGCCCCCACGCCCAGCCCGCCCCTTCCGCAGGCTGTGCTGCCAGCAGACTGCTCCAGGCGCTCAGCGCTGGCCGAGAGCGATTTGAAAGGGTTTGCAGGCACCAGCACGGCTCTTACTGACACAAACATCCACAGCCTCCGGATCCCGGAGCACCAGCGCTGGGAAAGGTCACCTCTCCCCAGCTGGGCTGGACACGGTGTCCTGGTGGAGCATCTTGGTCACCTCCTGCCAGCCCTGCCCACCCACAGGGCAAGAGGGGACACCCCATGACCAAAATGTTCCCTCTGGTGGGAGCACCCAAGCCCAGGCAGAAGATGTAGGTCTCCATCTCCACATTCTCCACCCCCACAACAATTCCTGCATGGATAGCAAAGCTCCGTGAGTGTGAGGCTCCCCTACAGGAGAGCATGGCCATGAGATGTCTCCTTCCCCTGCTGCTGCTGCTTCTCCCTCTCACCTGGGCCAGGAGGTCTGAGGTGACCCTGGCTGGCGTAACCAGGAGGGAGAAATGAGGGGTAAGACACAAACCCCTCGTTTATCCCAGTACACCAAGAAGTTTTGGTGCCACTGCCACTTCTCCCAGGCCGCAGAAGCTCTCTCACCAGACCTACCAGAGCTGCCCTGCCCCAGCTGTGGGATGAGCAGCCACCACAGGGATTTTCCAAACAAGGAGCCGACACCGACCAGCAAAAGGGTTTTTGTGTGAATGCTCCCAACTGCTGCCAAAACTCCAGCAGGCTGAATATTCCAGACCTGCTGTGACACTCGGGTTACTTCACATACATTGCACAATCCCAGTTTATTTTGGGAATTACGTGGTGATGGATAGCTAGATGTAAGGAAAGGCCATTATACACTATAAAAAGCTGCACAGTCTTCCTGACTGCTCTGTGCTCTGTGACAAACCATCTGCTTCTCCCGCACCTCCCTTTGTTTATCCTGCTCAGCTCAGCTGAAATTAAAATTGACAAAAGCAATTTCTCCCGATCAAGTTAGAAAGATAAGGAGAGCTGCTGCTGCACGCAGTGCCATAGAAACCTGGGCTGCTCCAGCACTTCTTCCTCCTCCCTGTGCACCAGCTTGGCCTCTGAAGTGAAGTGCCCAGCTGCAGGGGGAAGATCCCCCCTGCAAAGGAGAAACACAGATGGGTTTAGCCACGGGAGATCAATCTCACAAACGCAGCGCTGAGAAGGAGTTTTGTTTTCTTCCTGTTCCCATCCCCTCCCCTCGGATTCAGAAGTACAAAGTGGCCCCTTTGATTAGAAAAGCACATTTGGGTGAATTTGGAATTATTTCCCGTTCGAGGGAAAGGAAGGGGAAAGGCAACGTGTTTTCTTGGAGAACATTTCTGGGGCATTTGAGAACCTTCTAGGTTATATTTACAGTGCTAAAGCACTTTTCAGATCAAAGCACTCTGAAAAATACGGGTCCAGGCTGCAGACACAGCTGTAGCTCAGCTCTGGCACCGAGCCCCCAGGATTCAGTCTCACAGCCTCTGACAATACACCTGGCAGGGGGGTCCAAAAGCTGTGAGGTGGAAGAGAGCCCCTCATCACCTCCTGGCACCTCTCCTAAGAGGGCTGGGGTTCAGCATTCCCTCTTTCAGCCCAGCAGGGTCATCTCCTGAAATCCATTTGCATCCCAGGGCGCTGCTCTGCCCAGGCAGAAGCTGGGAGCCCGAGGCAGGCAGTGCAGCTCTTAAAAGATGAGGGACCTTCATATTTCTACATCCAATTTCTTTAGACATGTTAATAGCACGAGGCCTTTTTTCTCTGAGATGCAGGAGCAGCTGCTCAAGTCTCCACTGAATTAAGCTAAGGGCAAGTTTTATGTTTTGA
>WEIU01004899.1:37246-49598 GCA_013389925.1 Aegithalos caudatus | reverse complement strand
TCTGGTATTTTTCTTTCAAACCTGAGAGCAAAGAAAGACATCACAAAAACATGAAGCTGCAAGACATGCCATTTTCCCTGTGCTGGTATAACTCAGGAATCGCTGAACAAAACCACAGTCCATGTTCCTGACAAATTCCCCAGTGGGCTGAGTAAAGGCTGGAGAAATTCCACCCCAGAAGGTAATTACTTTTTTTTTTCTTTTTTTTTTTTTTTTTCTTTCCTGNTTTCCTTCCTGAAGTTATTAGAGTTGCAGGAAGGTCTTGCAAGGGAAGCACCTTGGATCACAGGAGCAGCAGCCCCGTGTGTGCTGGAGCTTGCTGCATGGGCTGCAGGTACCAGCCTCTGCAGGGCAGTGCAGCAAACCAAGGGGACCATCAGATGTCACAACACTTCTGCCCACCAAATTCACAGTTGGAAACCCCCAGGGCCAAAGTGGAGGCCAAGGATCACTCTGCTGAGAGCAGGACAGACTGCAGGTTTTGCCGGCATCCATGGCTCCATGGGAGCCTCTCAGGGAAAAGCAAACCTCCCTCAGCTCAGGTGAAACGGGAGCAGGGAGTGCCTTGGTTCCCAGCCAGCGTTCCACCTCCTCCCTCTATTGTACTGCTCAGGAAGTGCCCTGGCCTCGCAGCTGTCCTGCAGCCAGAGCTGCTGACACTCACTGCCAGCAGTTAATCAAGATTCATCAAGATTCATCAACTGCTTTGATTGCATTACACATCAAGGGGCAGATAATGCCGATAAACCCCTCAGCATCGAGGCCAAAGCTGAGCAGCCACGCCAGCAAATCAATAGAGCCATTCTGGATTTGCATAGGATGCATTACCTTAGGATCTGGATCTGCTCCTGGGTTTGTCCAGGATAAGCAAGATTAGATCTGGATCAATCCCAGGCTTACTGGGGCTAAGCAAGATTAGACCACAATCAGCATATGTATTGATCATATAATTTGTCACTACCATGCTTGGGACAAACATTCCCCCATGCAGATGGCAGAGGGGCATATGCCAGCCCTGCTTCCCTTGCTGTGTTCATTAGAGTGTCACTCAGCACTGCCACTGTGATGGAGTATTTAAAATTCAGCAGTGCACTCATCCCCACATTTAAATAGAAACAGAGATCTACTCCAGAACATATATTTTGCATTAAAATGGTATTTTAAGAGCTGGAGTATGGCTTCACCTGTGTCCTCATTTATCTGCAGCTAATGAGTCTCCACCACCCAGCAGCCCAGGAGTGCTCCCACCCAGGCCAGAGCCAGAGGAGCTACTCCAGCAGGATGGCAGAGGCAGAGCAGCAGCCTGAAGCCTGGGCAGAAGGCAGCCAGGCACAGGGAGAGAATGGGGAATGATCCACAGCACCACTGCCTGACAGCATCTGCTGGCACCACCAGGGGATGTTCTGGTGCCTGGGAAAGGGACGTGACTTCATCTGGACCTTGCTCAGTTCCCTGGGATTTTGAAGGGTTTGATGGTTATAATAACTGGTTGGTTTGTGGAGTTGGTTTTTTGTTTAGTTGGGTTTCTTCGGTGGTTTGTTTTGTTTTGTTTTGGGTTTGTTTGGGTTTTTTTTGTGTCATCTGCTTTTTATGCATCCCTGACTGGAAGAGTTAGAAGGAATCAAAGACTTTCAAACCTTCTGGCAGCTCTGGGGCCCACAGCAAGCAGGGAGGAGAGGGAAGAGCTCTCTCCTGGCCTCTGAAGTCTACTTCTCCTCAGGGAGCAGTGGGAAGTTATTTCTGCAATATTGCAGCTGGATCAGCCGAGGAGGAGATGACACGAGATTAATGAAATAATCGTGCTCTGTGGGCTGAACAGGGAGCAGGGCAGGATATTGCCCTGGCAATGCTCCTGGCAGCAAGCTGAGCACCAGGCAGGGAAACTACAGGCACAAACCTTCTGCCCCAACCTTCAGTCTTCAGCAGCAGAAACTTCTTCTGCCTGCACCTTTCCTCTACCTTGTCCCCTGCTGTCCAAGGAGGGTCATTTCCAGGTGCAGAGACAAGTTATTCTGATCAGCAGCACTGAACCCAGCTTGATTTGTCCAGAGTGATGAGTCCAGTGCTTGGTTTTTTATCTACACAAGCAAACACCTCCTCAGGTGCCCCTGTCCTCTTACTGACTGTGCTAAAGACAAGTATTATTGTAAGTGTGGGAGGTGACACCAATAAATCACTGGGTCACACTGCTGCCAGGGAGACCCTGATGGGCCACCTAGTTTGTGGCCCTCTCAACCCCCCTCTGCCCCCATTTTCCTTTTCCACACCAGGGTCTTGCTTTGTCGTGCCCTGGGAGTCCCTGGAGGGTTCAGCCACATCTGCAGACACCAGTCTCTGCACACAACCCCTGTGCAGGGTTTTTCCCCTGATTATCCCAGTAAATATGTTTCAGTTAATCCAATTTTCTCTTGCATTGAGTGGCATGGTGCACAGTGGCTGCCAAGCAAATATTCAAGACACAAAAAGAGCAGCTCCAGCCCCTTGCTCATGGTTTGGGAGAGGAGGCTCCATGTGGGCATCACCCACTGAGAGGGCAAAAAATTCCCTTGGCCCCTGAGACACAGCTGGGGTGCAGCAGTGACCAGCAGCAAGTAACACAGTGGCAAAGGACTAAATCACATTTGTGCAGCCTCCTCCACCATGTTTCTCTGCATTAGTTAAGAGAAAACATGTTCTCTTCTAGTCTTTATTCTTTCCCTTATGCACTCAACTCCTGCTGCAGGCGAGGGAATTAAATCAAACGCTCCAAGCCCAGGTTTCATGCAGCCTCTCTGGCCACACTCTGGGTCTAATGTAGGTCTGCAAAACCATCCCTGTTCCTGCAGCAGGCCAGAGCCAGCTCTGGGACTAGACAGGCCTGGAGCTGGGCTTGGCAGAGCCAAGATCTGCTCTGCATGGACTGAAAGCACAGAGCCCAGCATCTGTAGCTTGGAACTGCAGATCCAGGTGCAAACCCTGGGAAAGAGCCATGCCCTGGGAGCAGACACGTGGGCAGCTGTCACTGACTCTGCCTGGGACCATCACCAGACAAAGCACAAGCCTGGGGTCCCCATGGCAGGGGCTGGGGGCCAAGGCAGGCACCACAACCAGCACAGCCCCTCTCTCCAGCTGGGGCTGCAGCAGCTGCAGTGCCACCACCCCAGGCTGTGCAGACACCCCACAGGGAGCCCACAGATCCCCCACACCCTCACCACCCTGGCCTTGCAGCAGCAGCAGCACATTTCCCAGAAAATCTCATCTACACGCCCTTGCAGCCACCCTGGGCAGGAAAAGGCTGGGTGACAGAGGGGCAGGCACTGCACAGCCCAGAAAAGGCAGGGAGCTGCTTTTCCTGCCTGGCAGGGAGGGGATTCTGACCCCCTGAGGGCACCCATAAGGGCATGAGGTTAGAGCAGGCACCAGCATCCCTGGATAACCCCTGCCTGCAGGGCAAAACTGGGTTTTTTTAAATTAATCTATTTACAGAGTTGGAGTTGAGCTAGCTTTAGGTGCTATTTAAGCTGCTTTCAGCATTTGCATGGTGGGATTAAGTCAGAGTGGGGAGCAAGAGCAGAGGTACAAGCACCTCTGTGTCCCTGAAACCTGCACACCCAGAGCAGGGTCTGGACCTCCTCAGAGCCTTCCATCCTTCAGGGGAGCAGCAGAGGAACCCCAAAAGCTCTGGGATGCAGCATTGGAGGGTCAGACCCCACCAGCCTGAGGTGCTCCAGCCCAGCAGGACCCTCAGCACCCTCCAGCAGAGATCCCTCATGCTTTGGGAAAAAAAAAAAAAAAAAAAAAAAAAAAAAAAAAGCTTAGCGAGGAGGATTTTTCCTCTCCGTCATTAACCTGACATAATGTCTTTCCTGCTGGCAGCTTTCAGGCTCAGCAGGTTCGTTATAAAATTCATTATCAGATATTGCAATCACAGTCACCTTTATTGGGCTCTGCATTTACAATAATTAGGCCAATAAACACTGATTTATAAAAATGACAAACAGGAACTCCCAGTAAGCAAGAAAAATGTGTTTTCTTTAGCGAGCAGTTTCTCACAGGATGAAAAAAAATTTTAGAAAGGTAGAAACCAATCACTGTAGGTGACAGCAAAGTAAAGCAGATTCTCCTGGGAATTTCCACATCCCAGGTGAGACATCACCAGGCACAGACCCATGGTGCAGACCCCAGTGCCAGGGTCCCTTCCCAAGGGCTGCAGAACCAGGGAGCAGAGGAGATGCTGGAGATGCAACGGGAAGAGAAGATCCCAGCAGGTGGCACAGAGAGGGAAAGAGCAAGGAGGAGGCAGCAGGAACCAGGAGGGAGAGTGGGAACAAAGGAACAGCTGAGAGAAAAATCCAACAGAAGGGAAGAACCTTGGCAGGGAGGGAAGGAAAAAAAAAAAAGAGCCTGCCAGGTATAGCAAGGGGAGAACAAGGCAGCAGAAGAGAAAAAGCATGAGCTGTAGCTTCAAGCTTTAATGTCAAGGAAAGATGAGAGAGGGAGGTGTTATGAGAGAGAGGGCAGTGCAGATGCTCTCTGCATTCCCAAGCTGCTGCAAAGGCACAGGGGCTGTCCCTGTGGGCTTTGTGAGGCACAGCCAGGCTGGGACAGCGTGGGCTGGGGGGCCAGGGCAGACACAGCACACACAGCACACGTGGGTGTGAGCCCAAAGGCAGAGACTGAGTCAGGGAAACGGCAGAGCTGCAGCCAGCCTGGCTGTGGGGGAAGGAGCTGGTGGGACACAGAGTGGGGCACAGCACACAGCAGGGCAAGCCAGCCCTCCTACAGACCCCAGCATGGGTCTAGCTAGGAGATCCTCACCCAGGGCCAGTGCCCTGGGACTCTGCCACCTCCCAGTGTCACTACAGGACACAAAATGAATGCAGTGCAGTCATCAGGGTACAAAAATGTTTATTTTCTACTTTGGTTTATATAGATTTTGGACAATGACCTTGGGTTGGAGGATGAGATTACCACCTCTCCCAACCACACTGGTCAAATTACAAGTCTATCAGTTGTCCCTCCTCCAGAGAGGAATGATAAACAAGATTTTGTTTATGCAAAAGTTTATGCAAAAATGCAAACATCAGAAGGCTGAAAAAGACCAGGGCGACACCCCAGAGGGAAATATCTGAGTCCTCCAGGTTCCAACAACATCCCCAGCCACAGTGGGACACCAGCTCCTGGAACAACCCTCAGCATGTCCCTGTCCCACAGCCAGGAGCACTGGGAACCCTCTGGCCTGACACCAGCCCCCTGCAGCAGCCTCTGGAGGTGGGTGTCCCCAAAACTGGGCAGGGACAGCCCAGCAGCAGTGCCATGCCCACGGCCCTGGCAGCACCAATATGTTCACTGTGTCCCCTCTGCACTCCCTGCAGCCCATCTCACGTGGCTGAGGCAGAGAGAAAGGAGGAGGAGGAGGAGGAGACCATCCCTGCCATCCCTGCCCCGTGGGCACACAGCCCAGCCTGGCACAGGTGCCATGGCACGGCAGCAGGGCTGGTCAGTGCCCACCTCACTACCCTGACCCACAGCTCCCACCTCACCCGTGTGCACCAGAACCTCCTCACACCTCTCTGCCCTTCCTCTTTTGTCTGGGTTTCCTCTTGCTGATCCTCTCCTCTCAGCACACACTGCTGCTGGGAGCCCTGCAGCCCCACTCTGCCAGCCAAGGGCACTCCCCAAATCCCCCTACAGCCACCCCATCCCCTAAAACCCTCCCAGGCTGCTCAGCAGCATTGGCTCCAAACACCTTGCTCATGAGGAACACCTGATACCCCAGGAGAAGCCTGCTGTCAGGAGTGCCCCCCAATCTGGGCACCCCCAGGGCCCCCCAGCTCCCAGGGAGCATCCAGAGGGGAGCCAGCATCACCTGAAGATTCCCAGATCTCCTGGGGTTATGGATCCCTCCATCACTTCATTCTATTTGAGGCAGACGTGGGCAATCATGCTGACTTTGGTTCGTTTTATTTATTTTATTGATTTTTAAAATAGCTGGGTTTTTTTTTCCAAAAGGGCCCTGGGGCTGTGAATAGCTTGACTGTACATGTGAGAGCTGGGAAAGAGGCAGCAGCAGAGCTGGAGGTGTAGGGAAACAGGTGAGGCTTCACTGAGACAGAACCAGGCAAAACTCCCATCTCCTGAGCCTCAGGATCTCGCCAGGAACCTCAGTGCACCCAGGAGACCTGGGGAATTCATCCTCCCATCACTGGGCTGCAGCTGCCTGTGGTCTCAAAGGACAAGGGAGAATGTTGTTTGCATCATCACAGAGCAATTAATGGTAAAAAGCCATCAATGGGAAATGTAATGACAATCAAAGAAAAATTAACTGTGTTGAATTCTTCAGTTTATTGGATCCTTTCTTGATTAGTAGCATGTGGGAGTAATGACAACTCTTTCTTTACTTGCTTTAGAGTAAACAACACTAATGCATGTAATCAGGTGACAGTAAAATAAGGCAGGAGACATTGTGGTACTGCACTGATTCAGTAGGAAGTGTTCAATATGTTAACATTAAACACTTTGGGTTTGCTAAACAGTGATAAAACACTGGTTATTCTCTTCACACAATACCAGAGCAATGAAGTCCCTTCACCATTTTTTTTCTTCTGCCTGTAGTTTTCCCCCTGGCAAGTTCTCAGTTGAGATAAGACCCTGACTTGGCAGTTCCTCAGATGGCCCTGGTGCCTCTCCATGTGCTGATGAGATTTTTGCTGGTACCCAGTGTCGCCTTGTTATTTTGCTGTTCCTTCTGGCCTTCTGATTCTTTACACATTTGGGAGACAGTTTCTCATTAATTTTCTATAAACAATATTATTGTTGACATTCCCTCCAGATAGGAGGGACAGTTGAGGGACACTTTCTAAGACCAGTGGAATTGAAGAGGCTGAACCTCTTCCAATGTGGTCCATTTCTGTGAAATGTATATAAGGTGAAGTCAAAAAAGTGAACTCCTCTTCTTCTCTTTGTCAACTTTGTCATCTCTGCTGCATTTCTGTGACGTTACAGCGTCAACCCAGAGCATCCCTGCACCCCCACACCTGCAGCACCACACCTGCACCTCTCCCAGCACCCAGGTTGGCCCCATCCACCTCCTTCCCCTCAGACACAGTCATCACAGAATTGCCTGCTGCTAATGAAGCAGGCTGGCAATTAACTGCTGCTGGCAGAGCATTGACATCACTCTGAGCATCCGTCTGCTGCTGTGAGCAGGGAACCCAACAACAGCCCATGGTGCTTTGGGGTGATGGGGGACAGGGGGTGATCACTGCAGGGCAAGGGGAGACACCAGCCCATCACCCCCAGGTTCTTGTTCTCCTTTCTCATCCCAGAGGAGCTGCTGACTGCCCCTCAACAACCCTCAAACTTTTTTTTAATAAAAGGCTTTTTGGTATGGCACCAACACACACACATGAAGCTTTCAATTACATTTTAGCTGTCCCAGTAGGAAGCAGCTCTTTATTGGGAAAAGTGACTCAGGATAGTGCAGCATTATGGGTTTGGTCTTTGTATTTACAGGTATTCAAAGCCCGGTGAAAATAAAAACTGCTCAGCACTGATCCCATAGCTGAGCTAAGCCTCGTGCAGGGAGGGGGAAGCACTTCGGGAGAAGTTAAGTGTTTGAAGTGAAACTGTGTAGTCATCTGGTAGAACAGAGACATGAAATTGTTATTTATCAAGATGAAACTGGCATTTGGGTAAAACTCTCCGACGCTGTTAATAACTTCTGTTGACGAGGGAGTTGTGAGAGCAGCGCTGAGGCAGCTGTCCCCAGAGCTGGGAGGAGTGGGATTTTTCATGGGCTGTGAGCAGGGGAAGCACGTGGCTGCTGCAATAACCCCGTCAGAACGGCCACCACGAATTTATCTTTTTCTGTTCTCTCCCAAAGCTTTGTCAGTTTTGAGTAATTTGCTGTGAGTAGCAGCTGCTGGAGTGCTGCACAGCCACGTGCGTCTCCGACATGAACTCCGGCTCCCTGAGCAGTTTTATCATAATGATTAAGTTTCTTAAGTTGAATCAGGGATGTCTCTGGAGTTCCCTACCACGATGTGAACTTAAGATAAACAATGAATGATGAATAGGCCAATTACTGAAATCTTCCTTACTGAAACCTTCGGCTGAGGCTGTATGTGGCTGGTTGATAAGAGGAGGCACACATCCTCTCATCTGGCAAATGTTACCGAAAACTGGATGGTTTGAAGCAAAGACAGTTCTGGGTAATCAGGCACTGGCTAATGAGCACCTTTCTTTTATATGTGGTTTTTCCCTTTCTCTGTTTGCTGTCCATAATGTTGGAAGTGGAGAGGGAGCCATCAGCCTGAGCCAGGTGCTGCAAATGCTCCAGCAGGGCACAAATCCCTGCCCTGGGCCCCCACAGTGCATCCCAGCAAAAAGCAGCAGGTGACAGTCAGGGGCTGTCTGGTGGTCCTGCACATCTCCTGGGGCTGGGAAGCCTTTCCTGACAGAACCAACCCAAGTGAGAGGAGCAGCCATTCCATAAGTCTACCAGCAGTCTGGTAAAACTTCGTGGGTGCAGCTGCAAAGGGATACGGACAGCACAGCTGAGGAAGGAGGGAAAAGCACCTCGGGGCAGGGATGCAGCTCTTCAGCCACGCTGTCAGCCAGCACTCTGGACACGCTTGGGGCTGAAGCACCAAAAAGAGCAAAGCAAGAGGCATTTTCCCTGCTGGGAGATATCCCAGTGGCAGACAAGGACAAGGGCCACAGTGGATGTGGACACATTAAAATCCCTGGGGCCCTGTGGCTCTGTGTTGCTCCTCTGATTCCATCCAGGAGCAGGTGTCACCACTGCCAGCAGCGAGAGCTGCATGGCACCACGTGCCACAGTAAATGATATGATTTACTTACTACCTATGGAATTGCCCAATTAATTCACTATCCACATTAATATTATGGCTCATTTTTAACTTTACTGTCTCCATCGTTCCAATTTAGTGCTGCTCAGAGATGCTGCCACTGACCTTAATGGGTTTTTCATTATAACAAAGAGCACGATATTAATCACGAGGGGCTTTCAAGCTGGAGGTTGCTGCCCAAACCCCACTGCTTTGAGGAGCTGCTTTTTAGTGGTTTGGGGACCAATTTTATTTCTGCCAGGCTGCTCACCCCCGCTCACACCGTGTACAATCCTTTGTGCTGTCCAGGAGGAATTTCTTGGTATAACATTTCCAGGCAAAGAGGTTTTATGCAGCAGTCAAGCTATGCTGCAGAAATGATAGATTTTTCTGGGCAAATTGAAACAAGGAGTAGAAAACTGAAAGGATGCACCAGTCATAGCCAATGAGTCTCCTATTGTCCTGTATAAAAATCAAATGCCTTTTAATCATTTCAAATGTTCTTCTGGGTATCAATTAGTCACACATTAATATCAGTATTGCTTCTCTTCCTCAGTTCACATCAGATTAAATTCTCCCCTGTCATATGCACTCACTCTCATTAGCTTCATGGAAAATTAATAATTGTTCCCTCTCTATTGGCGTTGATGGGAGATTTTAATCAGAACAGCTTTTTATTCAGAGCACTTGGTTGTCATCTTAAGGAGATTAAGGGGTTTTCCCCCAAAATTGTTGTCTTTTCACAAAAAAATAATTTTTTTCCCTCTGAAACCCTGAAGTCTGAGCCAGAGCAATGGGGAATGGGAAAAAAAAAAATTNAAAATAAAATAAAATAAAATAAAATAAAATAAAATAAAATAAAATAAAATAAAATAATAAAATTTCCATGACTGTCATCCTGAAGTTTCTGTCCCTCTCTGCATCCCAACCACCTGTGTCCTTGTCAGGACCCTGAGGCTGTGACACAGCCACAGGTGCTGAGGGGGAACACCTGGGGTTGCACAGAGGTTTGCTGCTGTCAAACCCCAACCCAAGGCTGGCTATTCCTAACATCCTCCATGGAGAGCAGCAGTGTGGAGGGCTCTCCTCCTGCTCCCTGCCCTCCGTGGGGCTGAGCTGGCCCTGGGGCTGCTGTGCCCCCGTGCCCTGGGGTGTGAGTGCAGTGCCTGTGCTCACCCCCACTGCCCCCAGCCCTCCTGGGCAGCACTTTTGCAGGATCAGCAGCCCACAGGATCCCCACCAGCCACCCTGGCCTCCCCATCCCCAGCACTGGCAGTGCTGGAGGGGACCTGTGATATTTATTGAGCTTTATTAACTCCCAGCCCTGGGAGGTTCTCACCTCTTCCAGCTAATTCAGACACCCGACTCCTGATGGAGTTACAGTGATTGCCATTAAAAAGCTTGACATTTACCTTACAACAGTAATAAAATAATAATGCCTAATTTGGTTTATGAGTGGTATTTGCAGTGTTTCCTGTGCCTTGAGTGGGGGATATGGTGAAGATCTGCTGATCAATTATGTCTGCTTAGCAGCACTGCTGTAATTCTTTCCTGTAATCAGAACCATCTTTCAGTAGAGCTGCTCCAAAGTTTTCCTCTGAAACTCTAATTTTGACAAGAAAAGAAAATGTTTTCAAATACTTGAATTTCCAGTGAATAACAAAAGCTTCCGAGATGGAACTTTCTGGTTGGAAGTGGAGACAGACAAACCTGATGTCTGCACAGATTTGCTGCATTTAGATTTCCAAAACCTCTCAGATGTTTTCAAAGGCTGCCTGTGATTGCTTTCCATTAAAAAGGGTGGTTTTGTTTTGTTTGTTTTTTTTCTCCTCCAAATAACCTCATCAGTATGGTTCCCTTCTGTTATGTACATCTCAAATATTAAACCCCTCCAGTGTGTTTTACACTGCTGAGGGGCTGTGGGGCGAGGAGCTCCTGCTGCTCTGGGGCCAGGGAGCCCAAACCCCTTGGGAGGGAGCAGATACACACCAGGACACACTCCCTGCATACACACATGTGCACAGTGCTCTCCCCAAGCTATTCAGCATCTTTATTTCTGTCCCTCCGGGATTTACCCCAGGTTGCAGGCAGCAACATCCCAGTGCTCACAAAGCCAGTGCCAGACCTGCTAAAAGCAATTTCTTTCTCCATTTCTCATCCTGAGCAGAACTCGATGTGGATTTTCGTTTTTCAGTGCAATTTTAATTAGTGCATGATGCACTTTGGGTTTTTATTAGAGTAAGCAGCTTGGAAAAAAAGTCCATGCCAGCTCTTCTACACCAGGGAGCCTCATCCTGTTCAGAGCAGAAACCTCACGCCGGATTTCTGAAAGCCTTTCTTAAGATGGGTTCATTTCCATGAAGAAATGCTACGATTTCAACAAATGGAATTCTTTCAACATAGGAAAAAAAAAATAAAATTAGTCAGGAAATTCCTGGCTAGGCTGGCTTTGGGGTAAGGCTGTGCAGAAGATGGAGAGCTCAGGCCTCACCCTGACACACTGCACATGTGCCTGTACATATTACACACACACCTGTGTGCACACACGTGTGCCCCTGCCATGCCTGTGTCCCCCTGCCATGCCCATGTCCCCCTTGTCATGCCCCTGTCCCCCTGTTCATGCCCATGTCCCCTTCTCATGCCCATGTCCCCTTGCCATGCCCATGTCCCCTTCTCATCCCCATGTCCCCCTGCTATGTCCCCGTCCCCCTGCCACGCCCACATCCCCCTGCCACGCCCATGTCCCCTTCTCATGCCCATGTCCCCTTGCCATGCCCATGTCCCCTTCTCATCCCCATGTCCCCCTGCTATGTCCCCGTCCCCCTGCCACGCCCACATCCCCCTGCCACGCCCATGTCCCCTTCTCATGCCCATGTCCCCCTGCCATGCCCATGTCCCCTTGCCCTGCCCATGTCCCCCTGCCATGCAGGGACCCCTCTGGCAGCCCCAGGGCAGTTCCCACACCCACATGACCAGTGCAGCAGTGTCCCTGTCCCCAAGCTGATGGGGGCCCAGCAGTCTGGGCACCTGCAGCCATCGGCACAGGGGCACAAGAGTGGCAGAAGCAGAGACCCAGGCAGAGGGGTGTCCCTGGGGGTGTCTGACAGCCCCCACACGGCGGGGCTCGGCTGTCCAGCACATCTGGCTGTCCCTGGGAGGGGGTGGCCCAGCCTCCCCTCCCCTCTGTGCACACAGAGCCTCCCTAACTCCACCTCGGAGCGGGCTGGCTCCAAGCGCACGGAGGAGACCATGGGAGGCACGGCTCGGCACAGCCCGGAGGACTGCCGCTTTCTGCACGTAAGTCCACGGCTCTCCTTGCCACCCCGCATCCCTGCAGCGCCAGGAATTCCCCACACCTGCGTGTCCTCCTCCCTGCCTGTCACTGCCCTGTCATTCCACAGGCAGAGGCAGCCAAGCCACGGAAGAGGAGCTGCCCCCGGTACCAGCTCTGTGGACTGCTCTTCAGCGTGCTGCTCCTTTCTCTTATCCTGGTATTTTTTGGTGTCCAATCCCTCTGGAAC
>WEIU01004899.1:21122-37240 GCA_013389925.1 Aegithalos caudatus | reverse complement strand
GAACCCAGCACCCAGGAAAGTAAGTAAAAAAAAAAAAAACAAACTCTTTGATCCGGCATTTCGGAGCGTTGCTTCCCGCAGATAGACCTGTCCCCCTCCCCTTGGCTCGCTGAAACTTTTAACAACTCTGCAAAACTCGGGCAACTTCACAAAGCGCATTTTCTCAGACCACAGGTATTCATCGGACTTTTAAAAAATCTTTGTATTATTCATAAGTAGTTTTTACTTTGTTCAGGCTGGGTTTTTTTTTCCCTGTCACCGCATTCTTTCCCCAGTTGACAATTACAGGGGATGGGAGCCACGCCACGAAGAGTTAAAGTTACTCTTATTTCACCGGCAGCAAATTTTATGACAAGTAAGAAAATATTTTCCATTTCATTTCAATTATCTTGCCAGAAACCGGTGGAAAAGTCATTATGCCACCGCATAAAGAGGAGAGAAAGCCAGGACGCAGTGGTGATTGATTGTCATGGATTATATTTCTTACTTTAATGTGTCTGCAATGTGAGGATTAGCTTCTGGAGGAGCTCCTGCTAACTGGATTGGGCTCATTTGCTCCCAGCTGCAGATGGACACTGCTGTAAGTGCTCAGGGTGTCAGGGTGGCAGCAGGACTGTGCATCCCTGCCCCCTGCCACCCAGCATCCTGCCAGGGCTGCCAAAACCCTTTCTCATCCCAAGTTAAATCCTTTAACCTTGAAAGCAACAGCCTGCCCGGTGCCCCCCTCATCCTCCTTTCCTTTGCATTTCCATGCTCATCCAGGAGGCCCTGCTATGCACCCCATCAGCAGTGGGTTTTGCTGGCTGTTAAGAACATCTCCAAATTCCTGTGCACAGCCAGGGCAGCCTCTTTCCCACGCTGGCATCTCCACTCTCCTCCTTGCCCTATCCTGGAGTCGCTCCAGCCTGGCCAGGCTGCCCTCCTGCCAGGCAGAGGAAGCATCCTGCTCACTGGAAATTTTATTTTCTTATCAGCAAATAGAAATAAATACCCCCCGAAATAAAAGAAAAAACAATAAAAGCCATATGTTCCTCCAGAACCCTGCCAAGACGATTATAAAGTCTCTACTGTTCCTAGAAAAACAGGGGTCGTGCCAGCCATGAGGGGAAGAGGCTGTTAACCCCTGGAGGGGAGGTTTTCTCCAAGCAGGCAGCACAGAGACAATGCCACAGCCTCAGAAAGGACATCCAGGACTCTTGGTGCCCTCACTGGTGGAGGATGGAGCCCATCCAGCACTCCCCAGCACCTGATGGGCAGGCAAGTAGGGTGTGAGGTCAGGAGAAAGCCAAGCTGTCCCTGCAGTGGAGCTGCACACAGACACTCCCAGAGCCCAGCACAGCCCTGTCCCTGGGGCTGTGGGGCTTCTCCAGCTGCCCCAGGAGTCCTCAGGACAAAGCTGGTTGGGGAGGGCTGGACGTTTGTAACACTCAAAAATAGCCAAGGGGAATTAAAACTCTTTAAAGAACATGAAACCCTTGAAAAGGTTCCTTCATGTAACTGGAGAGTGGGAAAAAAAGACTTGAAAGAAGAGTAGTTCCCCTGAGGGGTGGCCTTGGACAGGGCTCTGCCCTCTGCACAGCAGCCTCCACATCAGCCAGCACAGCTGATGATTCAGCTAACGAGGGGTTCATCACAGCCTTGCAGAGGGACATATTTCAACCATTCACCAGCAAGTGTCATTTTTAGCCCTATAAAACATCTCACAGCTCTCTGAGCAGCACAGAGCTGGCAAAGCCCAAGTGGGTTGGCTGGCTGCTGTGTTGGCCAAAGTAATTCTTTGTAAATGGAGAGGCACTTGAAGGTAAGGTGCCACCCGGGATCCTGCCCTCCTTGAGGTGATTTATGGCACTGTGTGCATTTTGTCAGTCAAACCCAATGGCCTTCCACCCATTTCAGGCTTAAGACTGTTTTACCATATCATAAAATCCATGGAGAGCTATATATCTTTAGAAAGGCTTCCTGCAGACCAACAGGAGATGTCCATGGCTGCCAAGGTGCCCATCACTCCTCTAACCTTTAAGCAGGGGTGAATGTACCCATCAGTTCCTGTCTGCACAGCCAGTTCTGCACCCAGGTGATGCCAAACAGGAGATAACCAATGCTGGGAACACTGCCAAGGGGCTTTGCACTGCCCAAGGGGAGGGATGTGCAGGAACCAGGGGACTGTGAAAGGTAGTTTGGGCTGGTACTGAAGGCACAGCCCCTGCTCCACATCAGTGGGGCCAGCATGCTCCTGCCCTGGCTCCATGGCCACGCCGTGGGATGAACAGGGCTCTCCCATCCCCGTGCCTCCATCCCTGCTCCCTGCCCCGTGGAACTGGGGGGATTTATTTGCACAAGCCCTTCACCTCCACGCAGCACCTCTTGATTTGGGAAACGAGGCTCCCCAGGGCGCGCCGGGGGAATGGATTTTGTGCTTCCAACAGCATCTGCCACTGTCACCCCGTAAGGGTCAGGCAGGGACCGAGGCTGCCGGAGCGAGGGCTGCTCCTCCCGGCGCCGCTCCCCGTACGGATGGGCGCCGCCGGGAAGCGGCTGCTACGCCCCCGGGAAGCTCTGCAGCAGCCCCCGAGGAGGTCTTTGATCCTCAGGCAAACCTTGATCTCCTCCCGGCAGAGGGAGGCTCCCAGCCGTGCCTTTCAGGGAAAGCAGAAGGCACGGAGATGGAGGGAGTAAGCTGGGAAGAACACGATGGAGCAGGTGAGCTGGGGGCACAGTGATGGAGCAGGGAACCCAGGGATGCAGTGTGGAACAAGCAAGCCAGGGAGAAGGGAGAATGAAGTACCTGTTGATTAGGGAATTCAGCCCAGCCTGGGATGTAACCAGGATCATGCCACACCAGCAAAGGCTGAGCTGTGGCAAAGCTCCCAGTGCAGGTGTGGAAGGAGCATCTTCTCCCAGGCTGGACACTCACTACCCCTCATCCTGGCTGCCCTTTCAGCCAGCCCAGGCTCCTTCCTGGGAGCTGCCTCTCCTGGTGCTGTCCTGGTGACTGCTCTGTCTCGGGGCTGGGCTGTGAGGAAGGGGCCAGCCCCACGGCAGGGTCCCCAGCACCAGCCTGTCCCCCACTGGACACCCGGGTGGGCAGAGGGGTGCTGAGCTGACCCCTGCATGGCTTTGGCCTCCCAGGTCTATGGCATGGAGCACACCTTCTTCAGCAACGGAGAGAAGAGGAAGATGGTGATGGAGATTGACCCTCTGGCCAGGACAGAGACCTTCAGCAGTGGGAATGGCAGTGAGGAGATCCTGGAGATCCACGACTTCAAAAACGTGAGTGTGGCATTGTCCCTGAGACCCTGCAGTCCTGCAGCAGGACTGATGGGATCCTGTAGGACACTGGGAAGTCGCTGGAGCAAGTCCCAGGACAATTTCTTCCTGCATCAGGGAGAGCAAGACCCAGACAAGCTGGGGATGCTCTCAGAGGAAAGGAGATGTGTCATCTACATAAGCTTCCACCTGTATTTAATAGTGGCGTGGACCAGTTCCAATGAAATACATCTTAGAGGAGAGACCTAGTTATTGGATTTACCCTTGCAAAGGAATGCAATGATCATCAGTCTATCTCAGCCCAGCCCATTTGTCTGTCTGGAGAGCATTAAAACCTCATGACACTGTAGAAGGCTCTCTATGAAACCTAATTAAAATTTGTAGGAAAATACCCTGTACAGAGACATATGGCAAAATTTTGAGCTAATAGCCTAGCAGGAACTGGAGGCTGAATGTTCATATAACCATAACGGTCAGATGCTCTTCTGCATATTTTTATTTATGATAATGAGAGCTCATGATAGTTATAAGGAGAAGAGGAGCAGAGTAAAATTTTATGACTACCTGCCTTAAAATATTTGTAAAAAGCCCAGTTCTCCCAAACCATAAAATGCAATATCCCTTATGAGAACCTGTTAGTGCATCTTACCACCACTGCTGAACAGAACTGGCACAAAAATAGCAACAGGAAAAATATGACTAAACCCTCCTCCTCCAGCTGTATCCTGCCTCCAGTGGGTTATTCATCCTACTCTTTGCCCTGACTGCTTTGGGGGTGTTTGCTTTGATCCTGTAGGGAATAACCGGCATCTTCTTCGTGGGACTTCAAAAATGTTTCATCAGAACTCAGACTAAAGTCCTGCCTGAGACGACAGAGGCCAAGATCCCTGAGCTTGAGGTAGGTGAATAAAACAGGGCTCCCCCCTGCCCTGTGAGATCCACTCCTCCCCTGGCACAGGGGCTGCCATTCCTGACGCCCTCCCATCTGCTCCAGCCTTCCCAGAGATGCTGCAATAAAGAAATAATGAGTTGTGATCACTTCATAAAACGATCTTATTTCAGAGGATTGCTTATAAAAACAAGTGAAAAGAGACGGGATTAGACAGCGACAGACAAAAGCCTCTCAGCACAATACCAGAGATCAAGAACAATAATCCTGTTGTAGTCAAAAGGTCGTAAGGCAGCTCAGGATTAGCAGGCACCAAAAAGTCAATCAAACTGTTTTCTCCAAGATTGGAGCCTCATGTTTTCAAACAGAACCAGGCAGAAATAAGGGATTTAAAAGAGCAGCCACAGTTAAGAAATGCAAATTGAGAAAAGTCCTTGACGTGCAGATCTGAGAGGTGGGGAGCACCAGGCTGGGGACACATCCTTGTCCTGCCTGGACCTTGGTCCCACTGACGTGCCTGATTGCTTCCTGTAGCCATCTCACTGCCCACTGCTTCCTGCTGCAAGGAGCCTCATGCCTTGCACGCTGCATGGAAAAGGCGTGGATCCAAAATTTAGCCCCTCTCTGACGGAGTGACAGCTCAGTCCCCTGACAGCAGTTGCCCTTTGTCCCTGTCCCCATCCCCAAGGCCCCGGCGGTGGCACTGCCTCCCCATTTGCAGGAGGACGGGTGTTAGCAGATTGAATCCCCCCTGGGGAAGCTGCTGCAGATAAAACGCCAGCAGGACACGTGTTTGAAATGAAGCGTGGGCAGAAACATTTCCCTGAATCATGACCCAAATTCCCAGACACCGATTCTTTGATTATGCCCTAAGAAGCTAATAGATCTTTTCAGCTACCGTCGTAAAAGGGATATAACTTCCCAGGCTTTAGCAGAACATTGCCCCAGGTAGAGAGCTGAAATGTGAAACCCGGGGAGATAAATGTAGATTTAAGCTCTACTTGTGTCTCCTCGGAGCCTGCACGCTGCCAGGTCTCACAGGCAGCCTCTCCCCGACCCCGGGGCTTCCACCACGGACTCCAAAAATGACCCAGACTGGGCCAGGTTGTGTTGGCTCCTTCCTATGACTTCCCAAAGCCGTAAGGAATAACTCTGTAAAAGAGATGTACAGCTCTAGATGCCTTCTGGAGGGAAAAACCAGCTTGCTCTATGGGCTACCACCACCAACACAGACAACGTTGCCTTGGCAGAGAGCTCAGTGCAGACCCATCCAATAATCTTTATATATCTCCCTCCCTAAGTGCCTGCCAAAACACACCACGGACTAATGCAACGGCAGAGACATGTGGTATAAATTACAGAATACAGCCGTGCAAAGAATTTCTGTGAGGAGTAAATTAAAGTGTTCGATCAAAAAATCAGTAGCAGAAGGAGAGAGGAATTAAGCCTTGGGAACAAAGTAGAGCAGGGGTGTTTTAATCTTGTGTTTTAAATGACTGGGGGAGGTGGGTTCCAGAATGCTCTTCCAGGTAGTGGGGACTGTGCAGGAAAAGGGTCTTGGATGATGAATTAAAAGAGGAGAGCAGGGTGGTGAGGGCTGTCAGGGTATTGCCTGTGCATCCCCTGAGCACCACGAGCCAAGGCAAGTGAAGTCCAGCTGCTCTCTGGGAGGGGAGAGATGCCTCTAAGCCAAGGGGAGGAGAAGCAGCCAGGGGTGGGAACGGGGTGTCTCACCAGGCCAGGGTAATGTCTTGCTCTTCTTCCAGGGACAAGAAATCACCACCACCTACTTTGAGCAGTCTGTGGTCTGGGTGCCTGGAGAAAAGCCCATTCAGAACAAGGAATTCCTGAAGAGCTCCAAAATTTTTGACATCTGCAAGAATGTGACCATCTTCTGGATCCACCCCACACCCATAGCAGGTACAAGGAGCCACCTCCTCCCCAGGGGGCTGGGGAGCCCTCTCACTGGGAACAGCCCTGTCACACACCTGTGGCCCCCCTGCCATGTCCCCCTCTGTGACACAGTGGGAACCCACTCTCACAGCCTCGTTGTACACCTCAGGCATGCACACAGTGCTGCCCATGACCACGGGGGATCATGGCCAATGTAATAGCAGGGGCTGAAGTTTCTCTCTTCAAAGCACTTGTTTCTGCCGGCTCCCCGCCGCCCTGCACTTTGCAGAGTGGCCACCCTCCTCATAAAAAGGGTAAAAAAAATATATATAATCCCTTGTACCTGCAAAGAAAGCAGCTCTGCTGGAAACTGGGACGCCTAAATTCTCGTCACCACATGAACATCAGAGTGTGAGCAGACATCTGCATCTAAATCACACGGCGGGGTTGCCACCTCCAGCTGCTCACTACACAGCCCTCGCAGAGGTTGTGGCCTCTGAGATCTGCTGGTGTAATTACCCACTCTCTCTAACCCACTTCCAGCCGAATGAGCCAGTTCAAAAATCCCTGCTGAGAAAACTCCCTCTGCTCTGCAGCCACAGAGGCACATGGCACCACTCACAGGTACTGGCCAGCTCACCCGTGGTCCGGGGGGCAGGTGGGCACCAGAGCTCCCTGATGCAGAGGGAGGCTTGGTGTCCTTGGCTGCTGTCCCCTTCCTGCTGCCTTGTCCCTGCTGTCAGACCCCATCTGCAGCAGTGTCCTGGGTCGGGGAGTCCAGCTGGGTCACCAAGGTGCATCCAAAGCCTTTGCCAGGACAGCAGTGTCCCAGGGCTGGCTGGCACCCTCCCTAGCAAAGGAAATTATTGCTGCAGTGGCTCTTTCCTAAGCTAAGAGAGCTGCAGCTGGGTGTGATCTGCCCCAAATCATGTTGCTTTGATGGGGCTCTACAAGCCCAGCCCCCAGCAGCAGAGCCCACCGTGAGGATGTTGTGCTTCTACACACCCACAGCCCCATGCAGGAGATGCCAACACACTCACCCATGGCATGGGGATGGAATGGGCTTGGATGGAATTATCTCCTACAGCCCTGCCTCAGGCTGGGTGAGAGCAGGAGGCAATGGAGCATTGCTTTGCCAGTGGGCTTTCCATGTACCTTGGCACCAAATTCTGCTAGAGACATTAATTCCTGCTGCTGCATTTGTCCCCCTGTTCCGTGGTTACTGACAGCAACATTTGGACTCTTCCTGTAGCTCCTGAGCTGGCCAGCCTTGAGGGGGCAGAAGAAGAAGACCCTGAGCTGCTGATAGACAGCCAGAGCTGGCTGGACGGGGGCAGTGAGGAGCTGGAGAAGGACACGCAGGCGGGGCCCAAGCGCCGGGCACGGCAGCTCACCGAGGAAGACCTGCCCGTCAACGACTACGTGAGTCAGGGAATCCCTCCTGGGCTGCCCTGGCCGCAGTCCTGGGCTGCCTTGGTCCCGGGGTGTCCCGGCTGTGCTCCTTGAGATGCCCTGTGCATGTCCTTGGGGTGTCACCACGTCCCCAGGGAGCTCTGCTCCCCCTCTGGGGTGCCCAGGCTGTCCTGTCCCTGCTCCCGGGGTGCCGCACCACCCGCTCACTCCCGGCTTCTGTCTCTTCCCGGCAGTCGGAGAACGGGCTGGAGTTCCACCCTCTGTGGGATGAGCGAGGCTACTGCTGCGCGCAGTGCCGGCGTGCCCACCGCTACTGCCGGCGCGTCTGCGAGCCCCTGCGGGGCTACCACCCCTACCCCTACTGCTACCAGGGCGGGAGGGTCATCTGCCGCATCATCATGCCCTGCAACTGGTGGATCGCCAGGATGCTGGGCAGGGTGTAGCGCCCTGCACGCCGTGCTGACACGGCCCAGAGCGGGCGCGGTGCCCGTCAGCCCGCACACCTGCCCGCCCGATGTGCACACCTGCCCGCCCGGAGTGCACACCTGCCCGCCCGGAGTGCACACCTGCCCGCCTGATGTGCACACCTGCCCGCCCGATGTGCACATCTGCCCGCCCGGAGTGCACATCTGCCCGCCCGGAGTGCACATCTGCCCGCCCGGAGTGCACATCTGCCCGCCCGGAGTGCACATCTGCCCGCCCGGTGCGCATCCCGCACCCTGCGCTGCGCCCGCGGGGCTGGGAGCACCCAGAGGCGAACAATAAACGTCTTGTATGAGCGATTGCAAAGAGAATGGAAAGTCGTTTAGTCTCAGTCTGATGTTTAATGGGTCTGCGGTGTGATCTAATTGCGCGGCTGCCTCGTCAGGAGCATCCATAACTCAGGTGCGGGCACTGAGCGCTCGCCTCACTGGGAACGTGCAGAGGTCCCTAATTTGCTCCCCGGTGGCGCTGGTGGCTGTTCAGCATGTCCTGACCCTCTGTTCCAGCCCCTGACGTGCTCAGTAGCTGCTGGTGACAGCTCAGGGGTGCCACCAGTCCCCTCTGGAGCACGGGCACAGGGAGAAGCTGGCACAAAGGAGCTCCCTGAGGAACTGAACAGCCAAAATCAGAGGGAGCCCACTCCTGTGGAGGACCCCGAGTGCCACCAGCTGTCCCCAGCCCTGTCACCAACAAATGGGTGAAACCTGAGCTGCAGGAGGAAAGAAGTAAGTCCTCAACACTGCAGCTGCCCTGAGGGGACACTGCCTGCTGCAGGGCTGAAGGCTCACACCAAAAATCCCCGTGCACCCCTGGGCAGACTCTTCCTGCCCAGGAGCTTGGGGTTCATGCCAAAGCCAGGTCCCAGATTTCACCCCAGGGAGCCAGCTGCTGCTGTGACACCCTGCAGGTGTCACCAGGCAAAACCCTCTCAGTGTCACCAAGGGAGCACACTGCCATGGCCAGGAACAGAGACAGGTGCCAGGTGTGGCATTCCCAGGGCTGCCAGACCCCCCTGACATCCCCGCAGCTCCCATGGGAGTGTGGGCACATCTAAAGGGCACTTCCCTTCCTCCCTGCTCATGGCTGTGCTGACAAAGTGGTTACAGCACTGGGAACACAGTGCAGCAGGGTTCCCCACATGGCATCCATCCCAAGGGACACCAACCAGCCTTGGGGACACCAGGCCTTTCTGACAAATCCCTGGAGACATTTATCCCACTGAGAGGGGAGGTGCAAACACAGCAGGGGGATGTGTGAAACCCACCCAGCCACAGCAAGAAACCAGAGCCCTGGGGGCAGCCAGCAATATGTCCCTTCTCAGGGTGTCCAGGCAGGTGACCAAGGTGCACCCAATGCCTTTGTCAAACGTTGGTGCCCAAAATCTGCCTGGTGTCCCAAATTCCTGTACCTCCAGAACATCTCTCCAAATCAAAGCGAGTTGTCCATGTAAGTGCTCTGTAACCAGGTAATATCCACCCCCTCTGATGGCTGCAGTGTTTTTGCTGCCCATGGGGATGAGCAGGCTGCACAAGCCTCCACGTTACCCAGCTTGGCACAAGCCCATGCTGGTTTTCCTGCAGCTGCTTGGAAACCTCCAGGCTCCCTGTGCCACCCTCTTCCAGAACCATCCCCATCCACCTGGCACCACCAGATGCCCCAGGGAGGAATCTGCCTGCAGAGGCAGAGGCACAGAGCAGGGCAGCCTCCTTCCCTCTGTGCAGGCTTTAAGATGACGATGGGTTTATCCAAACCCATTCCTGCTTCTCACGTGTCCCTGCCCTGTCTCCATCCATCCATCCATCCACTGCTGTTAGCCAATCTCCAGCCTGGCTTCCCTGCTCTGACGCATTCTGCCTCGCCATCCCGAGCCAGGAGGCTTCCAGCCAGCCAGGAGCTGACAGCAGTCTGATTTACTCACCTGGGTTAAGTGCAACACAAGGATTTGGGGCGTTTCCCATTGTTGGGCTGGGGCAGCTCACACAGCACCCAGGCAGCTTTTCCCAGAGGGGTGGCACTGACAAAGGGCCTCCACTGCTCTGCTTACACTTGCCTGCTCCCCAGGAAGGGTACAGGCAGTCCTGGATCCAGCCAGACACAGCTCGAGTTTGGTGCCTGAGACCCAAAAATCCCCCAAGCTTGGCAGAGGGGTGATTCAGCACTTCACTGCAGCACCAGGCTCACAAAGGCTGCTGACAAAACAGCCCAAAAATGAGCAGTCACACATGAATTTAAAAGCTTAAATTTCTTGCCCTGGGGAGCAGCTGGGGCCTGGCACTGCCCTGCCCTTTGCTCCAAGCCAGTGGCCAGCAGGCCAAGGGTGCACATGTTCACACACTGGGCTGGATTTACCCATCCAGCTGCTGGGCTGGGGTGCTCCAGGCCCTGTGCTCCAGCACTGTTACACAACCACTGCTATGAAGAAAATTCAATTACAGAAGTTATTTGCAAGCACAAGAGCACCAGTGCACATTGGAGGAATGCAAACTGCAATGGCCAGAGGTTCCCGGCTGGCCCAGAGTGAGCAGATCTGCCCCAGGCAGAGGAATTTCCAGGCCACAAAAAGAAAAGTCAAGGAGGTTTCATAGAGCAAAATATCTTAATATTTATTGTGTTTCAGGACAAAGAGAATTCTACTCAATACATAAAATGAGTTGAAGCAGCATATAATACTGACAATCAAGTCACAGCTGAATCGGTGCAAGGACACCTACCAAGGTAAAAGGCACCAGGAGCTATATCACCAAACCTCACTACAGCATACAAAGAACCACTACAACCTGTACTTTAAGAAGTACAGCTATTAAAAAGTATATAAAACCTAGGGGAGGGCTGAGACAGCTTGGCAACAACCTTGCTGAACCAAGGCTTCAGGCAGGCAGGACTGTGTTTTCACAGCCCCATCCCGAGAAAAACTGTTTGGAGAGAGAAGGGATGCCCAAGGGGCTGCCAGAAGGAAGGGGAAGGGTCTCTTTCCCAGTGAAGGCACTGAAGATGAGCACTGGGACACCTGGGAGGCCACCAGGAGTGTGGCACTCGGGGCAAGAGCCAGGGGCTGCAGTGCCAGGAGCATCTGCAGCCCCCACAGCCACACCAATTATCCCAGGGTGTGGCACAGCAGAGCAGTGTCAGGACAATCCCCTGAGTGCACCAGGACAGCTGCTGCACTCTTTTCTATGAGCCAGTTGAGAAGAAGAATCAGTCAGTTGAAAGCAAGATTTCTTGACGTGGCATCCAGAGGAAAACTGGAGGTGGAGGCCTCCTCCCCAGCCATTCCCTGCAAATGCACACAGCAGGGTGTGAGGGGCAGGATGGATCCACACACAGGGCAAAATGACATGGGGTAAAATTACATGGGGAAAAATGACATGGGGAAAAATGACATGGGATAAAATGACACAGGGCAAAATGACACGGGGAAAAATGACATGGGGTAAAATGACATGGGTAAAATGATGCAGGGCAAAATGACACAGGGTAAATGACACAGGGCAAAATGACATAGCAGGCAGGGTCTTGCAGGTGCCCTCTAATCCTAAGCCCCCCACACGTGGTACCCCCACCCCATGGGTGACCAGCAGCAGGCAGGGGGCAGAGGCAGCCCACCAAGCTTACAGACATACCCAGCCACAGGCACAGAGCACTGGGGGCCAGCTACACCATCTCATACTGATTGTTTGTGATGTACCGGGACAGGCAGCAGGAGAGAATGATCCCAATCAACTGAAAAAGAGGAAAAAACAAACCCCATGTGTCAGAGGTAGCCAAAACCAGGGAGAGGTGTTTCCAGGAGGAAACCTGACAAACTGATACAGGGTTTTATGAAATCCAAGGAGGGACAGCAGGGCTGACAAACCACAACAAGGGCTGCTGCACCCTGCTTCAGAGTCACCAGCAGTGTCTGAAGCATGGGATCCTGGCAGGCACCAACTAAACAAGCTCCTCACAAGAGATGTTCCAGGTCCCATCCCATCCCATGTAGCTCCACGAAGCATCTACTGTTTTATGGTAACTGCAGAGATCACACAGATATCAGGAGTGTCACAGCCAGTTAATTACACAGCCACAGGAGAATGGCAGCCCTCTTCCTGTTTGCAAGGACAGTGGGGAAGCAAGGCTGCTGTTCTCACATCAGGAACATGCCACTATCACAACACAGCCTCCCGGAACATGTGCAGACTTCAGGGCCAGATCTGCATGGCTCCAACCTCCACAAGCATAGTTAGAGCCATGTGGGTCTGATTTTCTGAGTCTGTGGAGTTTTCAGCCTGTTAGTATCTGATTACTTCTTCCCTTGAAAGAATCCATTCCTCTCAAGGACAGTGAAAGTAAATTTTTTTTTTTTTTTTCATAACACACTAGGTTTCTCATACAACCCTCTCTTGTTGTTTCTCTTATTTACCCACTGAAGAGAAGTGTTGTCTTTACTGACCGATTAAGTGGTTCCTCAGTGCAGCATGTTATAAAAGGGCTGTGCAAAATTGTAAATAAACTTTTCTGATCTTTCTTCTACCTGGAGTCAAGCTCTTAATTTCATGTCCAACAGCGACAGAGGTACATTGGCACAACAGGTCAGATGCCAACTTGCTGAAGAGTCAGTAAAAGCTAGGAACAGGTCACAATTCCCAAGCCTGCCATCAGCTGAGATGCAGCTGGGAGTGTGTGTGCAGCTCACCAGCAGTGCATCAGCCCCATCCCAGTGAGCCCAGAGCAGCACAGGCAGGGAGGAGAGGGGCGAGCAGCAGGCACAGCAGAGCAGCCCCAGCTCTCAGGCTCTCCCCAAGCACTCCAGCTATAGCCAGGGCCTGCTAACTCCCACCTCTGCCCCAGCCCATCCCTTATGGAAACCACACAGGGACAAGCTCATCACAGCTGATATCTTGGCAGGACTCCCCAGCAATCCTGGGAGCAGCACCCTGACCTTGACGGCCACGAGGTGCTGCCCCAAGGGGAACTGGAGCCCCTCCCAAGCCAAGGCTGCTCAGCACCAAATTCCCAGCAAGCTGCAGTTTGAGGAGAGCCAGCTGCACATCCTGCAGCCCACGGGAAAGCCCTCAGCACCTGGGAAAAGCCCAGCGTGGCGTCAGCACCCGGCTGGGGCAGGGGCCTCCCATTTCCTGCCGGGATAAAGCTGCTGGAGCCAGGCTGGCCAGCACAGTGCTGCTGCTGCAGCTCCTGCAGGAAGTGCCCTGCATCATAAAGGGAAGGAGACGCTGGGGAGCAGCAGGGAGAGGACAGCAGGGCAGGGCAGGGTGGCCTCCAGCACAAGTGGTGCCACACAGGCACTCACAGCGAGCCCAGCACGCAGCAGGAATGCCAAATCTCCCTGCTAACAGTGCTGGGTGGGTAGGAAAAGGAAGGGCATAGATTTGATCCCTGCCAACTGCAGGCAGAGTTTGTCCATCTCCAGTTGTTTTTTTTCATGAAGCCTGTTGTTTCAGAGCTCTTTCCAAATAAACCTGGGCTTAAGGAAATAGAGCTGGGGCTTCAGCCCTGGGTGTAAAAGATTTGGGCCTGCACCAGTCAGATTAAATCCAAGGGGAATCCACAGAGTACCTGCTCCTCCCTGACTGAAACCAACTGTGCCTTTCGTACACACCAGACTTTGCACTGAAATTAAATATCTCTGGAGACGTGCTAGCTTCACCCTGCACTCCTTCCGAGCCAGACAAGGGAGATTTACCTGGAAGCACGCAATGCCAAAGGAGATTCCAGCCACAACGCTCATTTTGGACTCCATTGTTGATGTTACCAGGAAAAAACAACCCTGCAGAGGAGGCAAAGTAAGCAGGTGGATCCAAGGCTTTCCACCCCCAGGAGTACAAAGCAGCTCCTCCCCAAAGCACCGGCAGCTCCAGGGGAAAATGCTCCTGTGCTGGCAGCAGAGGGTCCTGGCTGCCCCCTCCTGCCAGACCTCAGCAAAGCCATTTCCCTATCAGGGCTGCCCCAGCCAGCCTCCCAGCCTTACCAAGGGGAGCACTGCCCTCGGGCTGCTCCCAACCTGAGCAAGGTGACTCATCACAGGAATGTTCCTTGCATCACTCAACCATCCCTGTGGATGAGGTCACACACCCTCACCACCGGGTCAGGACTTTGCACCGAAGGGAAATGTCAGCACTGCTGAAACAAACTTTACTGGGAAACTGCTTCCTGACTCACCTGCTCTTCAAAACACACATCCCCAGAGGACAATGCCTGGCTCTGGCTGGTCCCTGATCTCGAAGGAAGGAGTGGGGGAACCTCAGGCAGAAGGGAAGATTCCATACCCTTGCCCTCCTTCCACTCCAGGGGAGTCCCTGGGGCACTGAACATCTGCATCCATAGGGCAGCTCTCCTTTCAGGCCTACCAGGGACAGACTAGCCCTCCTCCACACACCCATCCCTGCCCTTCCCACCTCCAGGACTGGCAGGGGGATTTTTCTGAGCTTAACTTACATCCACAAACACTTTCAGCTTGGCCTTGTTTGGGTCTTTCAGATCGTCCTGCGAGCAGTCTTTGGGGTCCTTGCAGCAGCTCTGGGGGATGCCCTTCTGGCTGAAGTACTCAGTCCTCTCCCAGTCAGAATAGTTCTGCACCCCGCAGCAGTGCAGCTGGAGTGGGAAGCACAAGTGGGGAGCGTGGTCACACCAGGGAACTGACCATGGAACTGACCAGGGAAGTGACCAGGGAAGTGACCCCCAGTCCCACCATCACTGCAACGCTCCCCCACCCTCACCCACCTCACCCAGCACCTGCCAAATCCCAAAGCCTGCGACAGGGATGCCACAGGAGTGCCAGGGGATAGCATTCCCACCTGCTGGCAGCCAGGCTGTCCCAGCCTGGGGCTCTCACCGTTCTCTGGATGGTGTCCACGGCCTCGCTGTGCCCATCTGCAGTGGCGTTGTAGTCCTTCAGGGCCAGGTTCAGGTTACTCTCAAAGTTTGTCTTTATCTGTAAGAGAGAGGTCTCAGCAGCTGTGCTGTCCCCTCTTGCCCTGCAGGACCCCATCCTTTGTCAGTCACTGCTGGGTGATGGCAGGAATGACTCTGGCCATGGCCAGCAGACACTTCCCAGCCACCAGGCAATTAGAGGCTGTATTAAAGGGCAGGCTGGATGCACTGTGGCAGCAGGGATGCTGCCTGTAATAACAAGGACGTGCGCCCTGCCAGCTCCCTCCCAAGCAGGCACAGGAACCCTCCGAGGAGATTTAATTACTGAAATTATTGCAGAAGATAGACCAAAGCCAGAAATTACAGTCCAGGGCTACCCTACCTGTTCTGATGGAGGGACAAAGCACCCTGCTGGACTGACCCTGCACCCAGACTCTTCCTCCTGGGTGCTTACAGGGACCCAGCTGCACTTTGTGCTGGTTTAACCCCATTTTTGCTAAACTAAGCACTGCTCCAAGCAGCACCTCTGTCCCTCCAGCGGCTTCTACAACTGCAGTGGGGTAAAAGCAGCACCAAACTCACTCTGCAGCACTGGGAGATGGCAGAGGCCACCCAGACTCACCTCGTGCCTGAAGACGAACCCCACAATGGCAGCCACCAGGACGATGAGGAAGATGAGGGACAGGAGCATGGCATACTGCGGGCAGAAAGGATGGGATGGGAGGGGGTAGATGGAATGGGGTGGGACAGGAGGGGATGGTGTAGGAGGAGAGGATTGGGTAGGACAGGATGGGGTAGGGATGGGGTCAGACAGGAACAGGACGGGATGTTTTGGGATCGATCAGGGCAGGCCGGGATGGATCAGGACAGGATGGGGCTCCATCCCGCCCTGTCCCAGGCCACCCACCAGCTTGAGCATCCAGGTGCTGCCGCGGCAGGTGGCGAAGCAGCCGAAGGTGCCCAGGAGCACAACGACGGTGCCCGCGCCCACCAGGACAAACGGGACATTGGTGGCTTTCTCGTCCAACAGGGAGAAGTAGACGGCCAGGCTCACCCTACCCCAGATGCCCACGGCCAGCAGCACAATGCCCGACACCTGGTGGGGAGAGGGGAAAGCCGCAGTGGATCGCGACTATCGCGGCAGGGCGGCGCAGCCGCGACTTGTCGCAGGGAAAAGGGCGGGCGCTCACCCAGAAGACGAAGGTGTAGGTGAGCAGAACGCTCTTGAGGCAGGTGATCACCGGCTTCGTCTGCAGCCGCCGCGACGGGGACGCCATGGCCGATACGGGGCGAGTGCGGAGCCGGG
>WEIU01004898.1:2724-16874 GCA_013389925.1 Aegithalos caudatus | reverse complement strand
TTTTTCTAAGTCAAGAAATCCTACAAATGACATAAACTAAGCCTTAAAACAAATTGGGTTTCTCTCTGACTCACGACAGAGGATGGAGTATAAGGTTCTTTTCAAAACATATTGTACTTTAGTACAATTTAAAAAGAAGTTGAACTATTTTCTCATTTAGTTAATGAAAACAGTTATTTGCTAGTTCCTTTAAAAATCACAGCTTAGTTGAAGGATAAATCTAAAGAGTTCTTAGGGCCATGAATGTTTCTAAAATTATGAAAAATTTCTTTCACTCTGCAACTTAGAATTTCCAGCAAAAAGAATCATTACAATTCTAACCATGTTACAAAAAGTGGGAGATAAATGATCCTTCTACAGCCTGATTAGGTACAGCACTTCATGTACATCTTCAAAGCTCTTAATTTTCACAGGCTCTTCAACTAATTTATCTGATAGAAAAAGATTGGTATCTTTTTCTATACTTCTGCACTTCTAGATATTTATATTATTAATCAGATGAATATCATATTAAAATTATCATTCAAAAAATGTAAAGCTTTTTCTCCTATTTAATTTTCCTTTTATTGTGTGAGTTCAGCTGCATACTTCTAAATTTCTTTAAATTTTTGTATCAAAAGAAAATTCTAGGATTATGGATGTTCTGAACAATATTGTGTATTGTCATTATTCTGCTGTTGTATATGGATAGATAGGAATAGTCCACTCTTTTTCATTAGCAGAGTGTCATGCTGGACTGGAACTTAATGGAAGAATGGCTAATATTCTTTATTGCTCATATAAAAACTCTTCCAGGCCTCTCATGGCCTCCTGTATTAAAAAACCAACCAAACAAACAAACAAAAAAACACCCATAAAATCTTGTTTTAAGGATTTCATAATCTAAATACAACTGTAAGAAAAAAAAATGCAAGAAGGAAGCAAAGTGTTTTGATACTTGGAATTGAACATTAAATCTGTATTTAATCAGAAATAGAATTTATATTTGTTATACTATTGTTTTAACATTAATGGCTTAATCCATATTCTATTATTCCCACTTTCAGCAAAAATTTGGAGGACATAGTGGTTGCATGTCACTCTAGCAATCAGAAATGTATGATTCAGGACAGGTAGAACACCTATGTTCTTTTCTAAACACAGGAAATATATTGTACTATAAAATCCAGGATATGAAGTATTTGAAAACTTGGAAAGATATTCCCTTTGTCAAATCAGTACTCCCCTTGATACTATTGTAATTGTTTCTTTAGGATCTGAAAAAAGGTAGGAACTAATGTGCATTAAATAAGTTCATTCAACCGTCTCTTTTACAAAGATCTGCCCACAGCAAAACAACCAAGTTACCATTGGTATAATTCTGTAACCAGCTAATTTTTCTACTCAATGGAATGGCCCCTTGCTGTTGTCAAACCCCCATTACTCCTGGGTCATCTAATCCATACTTAGAAATAAGGTCTCTCTGAATCTGAGAGGCTTTCATTCCCATCTTTCTCCTTTGCTGCATGTTTCATTCACAAGTATTGATGTAGTCTCATAAGGCATGGACAGGGAAACACAAAAAATAACTCAAAATCAGCCAATCCCTTGACAATAATTAAGATCATTACAGTAAAGGACATTGTCACATTTATCTTCCACTAAGTGACAGTCAGTACAGAGGAATTTTTGGAGATGTTGCTTCACTTTTATAATTATGAGATTCCTTGAGTTTCCTGACCACTGGATTGAGTCGATCCTGTCCATTTAATTGGTTAATGAACCAGGACTCCCTCTGGTTCAGTATAAAAAGTCATATATTTGATGGAGCATGTCCAGATGAGGCCACTAAATTGATCAAAGGGCTGGAACATGTCCTAGGTTACAATGTAAGATGTGGCCAAAGTATGTATTCTATCACCACCCTCAGGAGCTGTTGAAACCAGGTGGGGCAGTGTTTCCCTTGCCCTCTCCCTCTGGGCTATCTTCTGTTAATGGGCCATCAACACCTTGCCACATGACTCACAGGTAACTCCCTCTGGGAGCTCTCTCTGTTTAATGGGCAATCAAGAACCCATTGTATGACTCATAGAATGATATCAGCCCATTGTGAGATGCTCCGCCCAGGGGGAGGAGCCAAGCATTCCCAAGTGGATATAATCTGAGACAGCATGGACAGTTTCTACCTGCTGGACTCCCAGAGAACCAGAGCTACCAGACCATTCTACAGGATCACTGTTTCAACAAGACCACTTCATCTGGTCTGCTACCACCACCCTAACAACAGGGTGTCAGGCTATATTATTTGCATTTATTTAACTTCACTTTTATTCCTCCTATTAAATTGTATTTTCTGACTTGGAGTCTCTCACTGGTTTTGCTTTCAAAACAGCACAAACATCTCCAGTGAAGACAGCTTGAGAGAGTTTGAGGTTGTTCAGCCTGGAGAAGAAAAGGCTTTAGGGAGACCTCACAGCACCTTTCAGTAGCTACAGAGGGCCTAAAAGAAAGCTGGAGAAGGACTTTTTACAAAAGCGTGTAGCAATAAGAAAAGGGGGAATGGTCTAAGCTGAAATAGAGAAGGCTTGGAATTAGGTGTTAGAAATTCTTAGGTGCAAGAAATTCTTTCTTTTGAGAGTAGTGAGACACAAGAACAAGTTGTTCAGAGAAGTTGTGGATGCCCCATCCCTTGTGTTCACATCCAGGTTGGATGGGTCTTTGAGCAACCTGATCTAGTGGGAGGCATCCCTGCCCATGGCAGAGGAATTGGATCCAGATGATTTTAAAAGGTTTTATGATTCAATGATTCTATGACTTGGTTTTCAATATAACCTTGCTCAACTTTCATCTGGCGGACTTAAATGAGGAAAATCAAAATGAGGTCATAAAGAAGGAGACTTTCTTCATTGACAGATATGTGTTTGAATTAAGATTTCCTTTCTAAAATATTTTTTCCAGCAGTTATATACATGAGAACAATTTTACAGCCTTCATGATTGAATATATTACATACGCTAAAACTCTGTGGCTTGTTCTTAACAATATCAAAAGAAGTCAATATGGATGATTAAAAATCCACAGATAATTATCAAAATAATTGTCATCTAAGAAAAATCTTCTAGTAACATGCAGAAGCTTTAAAAAATTCATGCTGAATTGAAATTCAGGCTGACTTTAGGCTCTCCTTTCCAAATATTTCCATTTTTAATTTTACCTACCACCTTTCTTCTCCTCCTGCCCTTGATCAGTCTTATCTAACCACAGAGGAAATGAATTAGCAATTGGTCTGACTGAATAGTGAGCACAAGTCATAAAATTTATAAAAAAATCAGGTGAAAATAAAGCTTTGGTCACTCCAAAGGCGAAGTAAAAAAAAGAAGAATTACAGAATTAAAGTTGGACTTTTAATGTCTAGTTAAAATTTACATTAGGTATCTAATCCTTCTTTGAAAATCTCCCTGCGTAAGTACTTGCAATTTTTCAGGTTATGAAGACTTTCAATCTAGAAGTCCTTTTCAAGGACATTCAGTTTTCATTTAGTATTTCTTCATATTATATGGCATTTATTTTCTCTCCAGCTATGGATCTTTACAGCTGTACAGCTCTACAAAAAGGTGATTCAACAGTGAACCTAGAAGTGTTGAGTTGTAAATGTATCTGTAGCAGTATTTTATTCAATGCAGAAAATTCAGTCTATTGTTAAATATTTTCCTCCAGAGAAGTGACTAAAATTTTTCCTTCTGTTTCTATAACAAAGATCAAGTGATGTAATAATTACACTAATAATAGAAATGATTAATGATAAATGTAATTAAATTGTGAAAATTTACATGTGACTAAATTTCACAATGTCTTCAATTTTTCGTCAGATGACCAATAAAGATGTAAAAATTCTGTAATATCACTAAATAGTTCTGAAAATAAATACATTGACACAAATTTAATTGTAGAGTTTATATTAGATATTAGATTAATGTTTAAAGGTAAGCAGATAATATTGCATATATAAATGACTCAGTAAGTATTGACTCACTTAACTGATCTAATTTATGACATTAATATGAAAAAAAAATCTCATGTTTGCTCAGAAACATCTTTCAAATATGCCACTCCTCTCAATACATCAAAATGAATGTCTTTGTCTTTTCATATGCAATTTTCAAAGTTTTCACTTACTCACAAAATGATCTAGAGACAGTTTATTTTTCAGATGAAATTTTTGTCTGTGTTAACAACCACGTTTGCATTTGTCAAGCAGGAAATTTGTAATCCAGCAGTTAGACAACCTGTTTGCAGACCAGTAATTAGAGCCTCTTGTGCACATATAAAAATTGCCTGATAATACGATAATTTAGATTAGATATCTCTTGAACTGCAATATAGATGTGCTTTTTTTATTTCCTCTGCTGGTAAAACTGTATACAAGATTTTCTCCATTCAGGACAAAAACTTTTCTTTAAGTGCATGTAGCAGGTTTGGTTTGAAAACTGGGCAGAAACACCAAGTGTAGTGTTATGGTATTTCTAGGACTCCAATAGGACTCCAATATCATAGTGGTTTTGGTTCACCAATCTGAGTTTCCCAGCCAAAGCACCAATTACTCTAGTGGGTTAAGTGCTGGCCAAACTTTAGTGCACCCACCAAAATTATTTATTTATTTTCTGCTATGAGATATAGATTAAGAGAATGGCAAAAGCAGGCTCAAAACTTTAAAGAGCTATAAAGAAAACTTTATTAACAGAACTAAAAGAAGAAGAATAAGAATCAGAATAAACCTTCAGAACACTTCTCCCCCCACCTCCTCTTTCTGTTCCTACTGACAAGGTAGACAAAAGCTAGGACTTTCAGTCAGTTTACCACTTCTAAAATAGTCTTTTCGCAGTTCACTTTGGGAGAGGAGTGTCTTGTACCATGCCATGGACAAGAAACAAGTTTCCACAAGAAACAGTTCTCCCATGGCTTCAATGTCAGAGCAAAGGAGCCTCCTAGGAGATGAAGATCTGTCTCTATGCAAAAGTCTCTTCCCTCAACTTACATCTTTTCCCACAACTGTTTTCAAGGGCTCAGTCTTTAGCTAATTGGGTAGAAGTCTAAGGATGAGCTGCTCAGAAGCACAGGTTCTCTTCATCTAACTCTGAGATTATCTTCATCTCTGGGAACAGAGATCTTCCTCTTCTCCTCTGGGAGCAAAGTGTTTTCCTCACTCTTACCTCTCTCTGTTCATGCTTCTCACTGGATCACAGCTACTTCAACATTTTCTTGCTTCAGCACAAGTGCCTTTGCTCCTGTTTATGGTTTGAGTGCTCCATCCTCCCACGTTTTTCATGAATTACAGGGAGATTTTAGTGTATTATAGTCCATCACTATGGCTTTACAAGAGAAATTCAGCCTAAGACTAAGGCTTCTCCTCATTCTCCTCCCATCTGGGATTTACCTCTTCTTTCTTTACTGATGTTGGTGTCTCTATGCTGTTCTCTTCATATGCCTTTACCTTTCCTTTTCTCTCACTTGAGAGAATATTGATGTCTGTAAGTTTCATCTGTGCACTGAGTTAACATTTTGCCCCAGCCTTGCATTAGGAAATTGCTTTTTGCTATTGGTCATATGTTCTCTGCCAGGCAGCGGCCGGAACTGTTCACAGTGGAGGATTTTTCAGCTGCTGCACAGGGTAGAGTAGCTAGGATCTCAGCAGCTTGGCTAGGACTCAGTGGCAGCCAATGGAGAGGCCGATGGCTTCTCCTCCTCCTGCCCGGCTGTTGTGGGTGAAACTCAGTGACAGCAAATTTCAGCCACACCGCACCACGCTTGTCCCAGTGGTGGAGCCAACCCATCCCAGCCTGGCCCAGAGCCCAGTGGAGCTGTCCTGGCAATGGCCCACACTGTGGCTCAGCTCAGGCTTCCCTTCATCCTCCCTTCCCAGCGGCCAGGTTGTGCAGCAGGCCCAGTGTAGGCCGGCCTTACCGGGAACAGGGGGGAAAATGCTTGCAGGAAAGCAGGAAGTAAAAGAGAATAATTTTCACAGTTTTCTCCTCTCCTAAATATGATTTATAGAGGTGTCTCTAGCTTCTCTAATTGGTTAATTGTCATATTAGCCTTTAAAGGCAGCTTGCAATTGGCTTTGCCAAGTAAGAAGGAAGGTGTAAATCTTTCCACAGGGAAGGTCACTTCATTGTTGACCTTTTCTTCCTTACAAGAAAAATTCAATCAAGGCAAACCCAGGACAGTGCAAAATTCTAGCTAGCAGTAAATATCATCTTTATACTATAATTTTTGAAATAATAATGATTAATATATGGTAAGAAAATATCTATAATAGAGAAGTGGACTCAATCTCACATTTCCATTACCTAATTTTCAATACACCAGCAAAGTTTTTCTCTTTACTTGTGCTTTTCATTGCCACATAAGCTATCTAATGATCTTCAGGAAAAGCAATTGTCTCAATTTAATTATTGGTATCTTCCACTAAAAAGTGTTGTTTGGGATATTAGTAGGAAGCTTATTACTTTGAGAAATTGTTCAATGTGATAAAAAGTTAGATGCTTTTGACCTACCACAAGAATTTACTGTAGTTTACTGAAACGTAATTCAAGAAACATGAGAAAAAACATGCATGTTTTTAGAAGTACTTCTCACCAAAAAAAAAATCCCAAAAATCTCTAGCTTGACATTTTATTTCTTGTAGAATTTCACTTGCAAAACACATAGTATTAGCCCAATGGAGGAGGAAGCCTACTTTTGTTAATGTGCATTTAGAATTTAACGCTTGAGATGATACCTTGTTGTTTTAGTGAATCTGAACATTTATTTATTGTTTTTCTTCAAAAATTAAAAGCAAAACCAGATACTTTAAGTTAGTGTAAAATAAAATGCCTACTCACTGCCCTAAAATATGAACAAGGGGTATACAGCTATAAAATTATTTACAGAATTATGAGCAAGTTTTGTGCATTCTTTTGACCTTAATAAAATTACTAAATTTCTCACACAGTTTTTAAAAATAAAAACACACATTTTTAAAGATATAAGAGAAGGCAGTAATACTCATCAACAGAGTTGTCAAGACCAAACTATGTTATTTTTTCCTGCCAGACTGGATACCATGGCAACATCTGGTTAGGAGAAGCTGAAGAGATATTTGAAGGCTTGCAATTGTTAAAGTCATTGGTCTGTAACAGACATGTATTAATTGCAAGTGAATATGACAGCCCAGACCAGATTTCTGAACAGGAAGAAAACATCAGCTTCATTCAAGACTAAGGAACTGAACAAGGGATGAATAAAATACTGTGATGTCTGACTTCAAACCTGGTGTCATGCTTGTGTACTCATCATTTACAAGGGCTGGGGAAAAGGTGGAATTCTATTACTGTAGAAATATCTCCCGACAGAATTTTTTAAGATGTCGAAGAAAACCCACTGCTTGACAGCTCTAAGAGGGCAAAAATTATACATTTCAAAATATCTCTCAAACCAGTTGAGAGTTCCAATCAAGTGCAATCACAGTGATTCTGTATGAAAAAAAAAATATGGGCATCATGAAAGTTTTCCTTAGATACTGCTGTCAAATTAGCTTCCAGAAAGAATCATTACTTAAACCTAGTATGTACTTTTAGGGGAGTTACAACAGAAAGGTTTTCTTTTTTTAATGCATATGTAATCAGAAAAGCTGTTAAATATGTTCAAATGGACACCAAATATTTTAATACAGATCTTAAATTCTGTACCTATCTAAATGCAGGCAGCAAACTCCAATATTCAGACATGTAGGAATGCTTCCTGCTGCTTTTGTGTCAGTATTTCAAAGTGAGAATGTTTTCATGCTTTATTGAAATGACAGTATGCAGGAGGCAGGTATCATTGACAACATTTTGACTGCTTTTTCAAGTCAAAGAAAAATGCTTTTGGTTCTCAGAGCAAGATTTTTATGCCATGCTATGCCTTCTGTTATATGACAAATGCCAATTTTACTTCTGTTTACATAATAAACAGACTATGAACTGAATTAGATAAAGTTAATTCTGGTGAAGAGAACCTATGAATAACTTCCATGCTTCCTAATTCTATGTTAAGAGGAAATGTGCCTGCTTGAAGGCATTGTGGTTTAACCCCAGATGACAACTCCGTACCACACATCTGTTCACTCACTCCACCCCACCCACAGTGGTATGGAGAGGAGAATCCAAAAAAATCCTACAAGGTAAAACCTGAGGGTTGAGATAAGAACAGCCTAATATCTGAAATAAAATAAAAATATAAAATTATTAATATTAGTAAAGAAAAGGAAGACAAAGATAAAGAGAATCACAAACCAAGACAGATGAATGATGCACAATACAGTTGCTCACCACCCACTGACAGATGTCCAACCCTTTTCCAAGCAGTGAACAACCCCTCCTGGCCTGGAGTTCCCCAGTGAACATACCATAATATGGAATGTCCTTTTGGCCAGTTCAGGCTCAGTGTCCTGGCCATGCTCCCTCCTAAATTCTTGAGCATCTGCTAGCTGGCACAGTACAGGCCACTGAAAAGTCCATGATTGAGAGTAAGCACTACTTAGCAGCAACTAAACCATCAGTGCTTTATCTACATTAAGTTTATACTGAATACAAAAAAGAGGCCCATATCAGTTACCAGGAAGAAGATTAACTCTATCCCAGCCAAACCCAGGACACCGTAATAGGACAGAAGGTCAGTGTTACAGTGAGAGGGAAGCGAGTTGGAATTTGAGAAAGAGGTTCTGTTCTCTTCCTGTGAGAAATGCAAAGAATACTCTAATGTTATATCTGCCAGTGCCAAGACCAAAGAATAGGCTCCTGGCCATCACAACAGAATCCACAAACCCAGGCAGTTCAGTCCATAAATAGAGTGAGATCTGAAGAAATTCCAAGATATCTGAGCAGTTGTTCAGAGGACCTAAATATAATTGCTAATGATTCCAGATCACAGGTCCAGTTTTAAGTGAATTTTAAACTCCTGATGAAAAACATATCATTTATTTATTTATTTACTTATTTATACAAGCCATTGCAGGAAAAAAAAAAAAAAAAAAGGTTTTCTGGTATATTGCTTAAGGTATTACTCCTACCAATGTGATTTTTAAAAGTCACTTACAGTTCTGAAGTAAAACTGGGTTTTGAGGGCTAAGGATCCCATATGCAGGGCTCATGCAGGGCGCATAGCTTTTACAGTGAAATTAAATGTCCAGAATAAGGTTACATAAGAAGCATAAACTTCAAGTTTTCTGTTTCTTCCAAATACACAATTAATATCAGACATTTTAGGTGAAGAAAATTATAGCAAGTGTTTATTTAAATAGAAAACAAAGTCCTTGTTTGCAAACCTAAGGAGAAAAATAAGGCAATAAGAACAGTTCCAGATTATATTCGGTTCTGAAACTTTCTTACCTAAGTGTAAACATGAGTCCACTCCCTTATTTTGATTTACTACCTGATATCATAATATATATGGATTTCTTTCTTCTTGTTCTTTGGAATGCATTGCCAGTTGATCGGTATGGTAGAAACAGATGTTCAGGAATTACTTAACATCCAGGTGCCATTATTGATCCTCTTCTGGGTCTGCTTCTTCAGGAATCTTTAACTGGGCAAGCAGTATAGGTACAAATTCAAAGTATGAGGCAACTGCTTCTTGGCTTAGGCAGACAAAAAGCAGCTGGGGTTTAGCTGTCAGGATAGGAACCCGCACAGTCACAAGCCCTGAGGCAGCTCTCAGAGAGTCATGGTTGGACGGGCAGGATGAATCATCAGGATGAGGATCAGGCTCTATGCCCTGGAAGAGACTCCACCTTGCAGAGCTGCCTCTTCTGACAGCTCTATTGACACTTTTGGCTGATGCAATAATGTTGAATTACAAATTCAGTTAGAGTTGTATACATTGGGGATTAAGTAATTTACAAAGGATCTGAGTCAATAAAATTGCAATTACATCACATGAAATTGAGATGGATATAATTCAGATACTCATTCTGGAATAGAACGTATTCATTAATCTCAAATGTATGATATACAGAACTGTTTGTTGAATGAGTACACTTTGCTTCTTTGCAGAAGTGGATATACCAAAAAAATTCTGAGTATTTTATTTGCTGATATTCCTAGAAAAAGTCATTGTTGTTCTTTTAATGGTAGATATAGTTGAGGAAAAGATTTCCCAGTTTCAGAGATGATAATGGGAATATCTTTTTCACTGACAAATGTAAAATGTTTAAATTGGTTTTGGAATGCAGTCCAACTTCTTTGCATTTTCTTGTTATTCATCTTATTTATCAGACAAACTTTGCATCGCAGTGATGCCAAATTTCTGATCTAATAGGAATCTAATAGGAATACCATTTTTAATTGAAATAAATTTTTAAAAAATTTTAACAAGAACAGCTATTTTAAAATGCACAAATTCAGTTGCATACCTTTATTGCACATATTTAGTCACTGGAACATACCATTGAATTTATAAAAATGCAGTATGTCTCATGCACAGAATGTTCTTTTAAAAATTTTGAAAATTTTGGGCCTTAAGAGGCCTTAACAGGAAGAACATATAATCAGATGAGCTTTTAAATAAACAAAACTAGAGCTTGTCTCTTTTTTCCACCTCTACTGGCTTACCTAAAATAAAATTAGGAATATTAATTAGCTAAACCAACTTAATTTTACTTACATAGCTAGCAACTCCAGGCTGTTTATTCATACCTGAAATAACCAGTACTAAAAAATGGGTGGCAAATCTTGAAGGCATTTTGAAAAAAGACAAGAAAGACAATTCAGGGACATACAGTCCAGTCTGCTTCACTTCAATCCCTGGGAAACATATAACTATTTCTGGGCCTGTGAAAAAGAAGAAAGTGACTAGGATGACCCAGCTTGCATTTACTAAGGGTAAGAACAGCAAATATCATCTACCTTAACTACAGCAGAATTTTTGTCACAATTTCCCACAGTCTCCCTTGTATCTCACTTTTGACATTACTATCAAGATGACATGAGATAGAAAAGGAGTAGATGGACTACTAAATGGAACAAAACTGGATCAGAGAATAGTGGTTAATTTTTCATATTCCAAGTGAAAATTGGTTCCAAGTGCAATTCCTCTATCCTGTAGGGATGGAGAGGACTACTGTAACCTATCCTATTTGCCAGGGACCTGGAGGAGGAGATAGAACATGCCCTCACCAAGGTTGCAGATGATGTCAGACTGGGCAGGGAATGAGCATGTTGGATGTGCTGGGGGGCAGGGGGGCATTTCAAAAGCTCCTAAGTGTGACACAGAAGTGATCCATCAGAATTCTAGTGTAATTCAAAGGTGCAAAGAACTGTATGAGGAACAGACTTACTGACCTCTGCATGAGTGTTGTCTAGAGAGTGACTGAAGCATGGCCAACAAATTAAGGGAAGATATTGGTCCCCTCATTAGATGGTATCTGGAATACTGTGACCAGCTCCAGCTCTGTGCTGCCCAGTTCCAGAAAGATGCTGATAAAAATGAGTTTAGCTGAGGACTAACCAAGATGATCAGAGGATAGAGCATACAGTCTGTGTAAGAGACTGAGGGAACTGGGATTATTAGTGTGGAGACAAGAAATACTTTTGAAGAAAACTTAATAGCTAAATTCTAGCACCTTGGAGGAGGTTGCCACAAGAACACATAGCCAGACTTTTTACAGAAGCTGTACACCATGCATATAAGACACTACTATTGACACACTATTAATTGAAATAGGAATTTCCAACTGAATATAAGGGAAGATAAAAAAAAAAAAAACAACAAAAAAACCCCCCAAAAAAAAAAAAAAAACAAAAAAAAAAACCAAAAAAAAAAAAAAAAAAAAAAAAAAACAAAACAAAAAAAAAAAAAAAAAAAAAAAAAAACCCAAAAAAAAAAAAAAAAAAAAAAAAAAAAAAAAAAAAAAAAAAAAAAAAAAAAAAAAAAAAAAAAAAAAAAAAAAAAAAAAAAAAAAAAAAAAAAAAAAAAAAAAAAAAAAAAAAAAACCACCAAAAACCAAACCAGCAATCAGATGAGATAATTAAGGGATAGTTAAACATCGGCACAGGATATCCAGCAAGGCTGTGGAATCATCTTCCTGGCAGGTTTTCAATACCCAGGTAGACAGAAACCTATGTGATCCGACCTGAGTTCATTTTAAACAGTGCTTTGAGTATTTGACTAGATGTCATGGTGTCTTTCAACCTGAATAATCACACTGTTGTGTGGAAATATTGCAATCATTGAACAATAATAAATTGAAGGCTTAGCATGTAAAGGAAACAAATATTCTATCTCTATAGCTCATTTAGGTTTTATTATCTGGTTTGAAATGGGAAATGTGAAGTCAATTTTATTCCTATAAACATCAAAAACTCTTAGCAAAATCTTTAACATTTCTCCATTTATTACATTATTTTCCTTTTTGTCATCCCTAACATCTTCATTGTTGCCACTAAATCTACTTGAACCACAGCTGGGTTAATTTTTACCATTTTTCAAACTATCAAACATTCATATCTGTGAATTCTGCCACTAATACTCTTCCATTTTATAGTGTCCATATTTGTTTCAGATACTTTCAGAATGGAATACCTCTGTTAACTAAAACTTCAACATGGTCAGGTAGAAAGAGAAATGAAATGACAATCTATGCTGTCTTGTAATATTGCGAAGAAAACTCCCAAAACACAACAAATCACCATGTATACCTGGTAAGAATAATATTCCAATCTCAACATCAACTATAACTCAAGAGAAAGAGCAGGGAGAGCGAGAAAGTGAGAGAGCTTTGCCTTTACAGAAGAATTACCTAATAGCTTTTTAAATGAGATAACTGAGAGCAAATTTGGAAGGTCTTTGTGGCCTTATAAAAGGCCAAACTACAAAGAGCATTTTCCAGATGGCTTTACTATACATTTTTAATAAAAATGTATATAAATTAGTCTGGCAAGTCCTAACTGACATATAAATGGTCTCTATACAATGTTTCCTCCTTATTAAACTTTAAACTGTCCCAGAATTAACTAATAAGTACTGCAGAAACTAAAATGACAAAAAATGTTTCTAAAAAGGTGAATAGTTATTCCCAAAGATGACTTTTACAAGTAGTGAAAACAAGTTAATAAATTACTTTCTCATCAATCCTTTACAAATTTATTTCCACTTAAAGGCCGTTATCTCCCAAAGGGTCCAAATCTTATCCCAACTGTTTCTTGAGCTTCAAGCCAACTATTTTCTGATGACTGGAATATATATCTATATTTGTTGTACTTTCTGTTGCTAAATACCAATAAATTTCTGCCACCAAAACTGCAATGTTTATGAAATAAAGATCAGAACAGAAGCTGCACACCATCAAAAAAAAAAATTGTACTCATATTGATATGATTTTTTCCCCAACAGTATTTCTATGCTTTGTTGAATGAAACAACCACATGAATGATCAAAGGAAAAAGACACACGAGAGTGAAAACAACAAATCTGGTCAGACATACCCCTAAAAAATCTTGTAGTTTTACTTCCTAAATTAAACAGAAAAAACAGATAAAATTAGACAAATCAAGAAACAACATCAACAATCCAAAAAAAGAAAACCACTCAATTTCAGTGGAATTATACTCTTTAGAATTTTGAAAACATTTACTCTAAAGAAAAGAAAAACTTTTATCAATTGATATGCCATTCATAATGCAGTTCAAGAACAACCAAGAGTATAAACCGAACAATAATTTCTCTAAGATAGTGAAAAATAATAGTGAGGGAAAAAAAGAAACAAAACACAAACACACAATAGAAACCCAAACCAAATCAACAAAAACAAGATAACAACTTCCCACATGTCACGGGAAAAAAACAGTGTTACTTGAGATGAATTTGGGTCATTAGGATTTTTTAGTGTTCAATAAAGTTTAGCAACTCTTATTATGTCTAAGAAACATGAAGCTAAGATAAATTCTTTCTTAGTAGTATCAAGGTGGTTTACCTAACATAAACAAGCCTCTAAAATGTTAGTTGGGTCCCTGATATGTGGTGTGCCAATATCCCCAAACAGAATTCTTCAAAATACTACTTTAGGAGCTTTCTTTTATGCTTATTTTTGTCTTTCTCATGATTTGTTTGATTCATCTCTCCTCTCCTCTCCTCTCCTCTCCTCTCCTCTCCTCTCC
>WEIU01004897.1:107138-117957 GCA_013389925.1 Aegithalos caudatus | reverse complement strand
AGTAAATACATATATGTGATGAAAGTAACAGCTTGCTGTTCATTAAGTATTAGCTGCTTTTTAAACTCTTCTAAACTACATGTATTTTTCTAAACAGTTTACGGCCTGCTCAACTGGCTTTGTAGCAGCCAAACTCATCATGTATCTGGTATAAGTTCACAAAACCAAGGAAATGGAAAGTTTTCATAACTGGACAGTTCTAGTTCTCTGTTGACTGTAAGATGCTTCAATTTAGCACTAACAGGCCAGCAAATATACAGAAAGAGACAATATTTTAGATTTGGAAGATAACATTGTCCTCACTTCCTGTCTGAATAGCAAAAACCAGTAATGCAAGTAATATCAAAGCTCGCTACGCCAAGCCACCTGCCCTTTACGTCACTGAACAGAGTAAGAAATGCTGGGAGTAAAGTGGATCATACTACGGTCAGTAGGGTTATTCATCATCCACTTAAGAGACTTCGTTCTCCATATCCTATTTCCAAGCACCTTCTCCAGCATATTGTAATACAGTGCTCACATGAGAATCTTGGTTCTTCTGTCTGGATTCTCCTGCAGTTTCAGCAGGTGAAGCCTATAATGTGTAACAGAGTGGAGAAGAATGAAGAGGTGCTCTGATCAGCTGAAGCTCAGAGATGTTGGTAAGTAGGGATGAATTCCACCTCTTTGTCCCAGAGTGTTAAGGTACTAGGTATCTTGAAAGTAGTTCAGCTCCACTTAGTTTTATAAACATTTTACTCTGTATTTTATAGAAAAGGCACTTAAAATCTCTTAGTTACAGCTATGACTACTGAATTCAGGGAACACATGTTTCGGGGTGAATCAAAAGTGGCAGTATGTCAAATAACCTAATAAACAGATACATTTTAAGATAGTGAAGAAAAAGAAATACTGTTTTCTTGTGACCAATTAAACCCTGAAACTGTCACAGGATATGAGGCTGTCACCTCCACTAAAGTCTCTTTCTACTGCTTTGGAAGTTTTGGGAGCTTAGGCATATTTTTAAGAAATATCTTATGCATCACAGTTTCCCTAATTGTTACTGTCTTTCCTGACTGCAAAGGGAAAACCACATGAAAGAAAAATAATGATAGATTCTAAGGAAAATGTCTGAAGTTCTCTTGGAAACTAACAGAAAAATTCTGAATAGGAAATTGCCTCTGCCAGGCACCAAATTGGTGAGCAAGTTTGCCCTTTTTAGGCCCAAGCAGGACATTAAAACTTTTCAGATGCTGATTCAAGGGAGTAAGGGAGGTGAAGTGGACAGTCAGTGGCTGTACAGGGGTGAGATGGTGACTGGCTCGAGGCACACATAAGCAAGCTGAAACAAAACAATCTCACCTACTCCCACCTAACCTGAAGGTGGAAGTAGCAGGATAAAGCTGAATTTACTGAGGCTGGGACTGAAAGATGAAAACTGAGGTAAAGGTCTTTTGTTTGCTTAAGCCTAAGCCCTTTTCTCTGTGTTTGAGTGAATAATGCTTTGTTTTGAAGAAGCTGGATTGGGGTCACTTCAATTCATCTGCTGTTGCAGGCTCTTGGAAGAAAAGGCGTATTGATGACAAACACAGTTGGGTCTGTCAGTTGAACATGAGTAGTAAATGAGAGATTGCCGCCAGGATTTCCAGTCTGAGAATGGTAGGACCATATGGCTCTATCCACAAAAAGTTGAAGGTAACAAACCTCTTCTCAGGAAAGTGTGCTTGAGGGGTATGAAAAGGCACTTCAGTAGAGTTTATCTGTAGTTGCATCTAATCCTACAATTCTTTCATTTTAATAAAGAGGAATATTCTCTACTGGAAATCCTTTAGTCTAAGTTAAACAAACTAAAAGAGAACAAACATTTACTTAAAAATGTGTAAAATGCTATCATCTTTGGTTTCCTGCCAACAGTTGATGTGCTCAACAAATGACCCAGAACTAGCACATCCAAGTTCCATGCTTAAAAAGGAATATTTGGGAGATATGTTAGTGCATGTGGTTTTGTTCTGATTAGCTGGACTTCTGCTCACATGGTTTAAAAATATTTGAAGAACTGTAATTTCCAGTAGCTTTAAAAGATTAAATATTTATATTTATTTAAGGATATTGTCTTCCGTGCTTTTTTTTTGTTTGTTTGTTTGTTTTGAGGCTTGACCTGTAAACATCTAGTAGGCAGTACTGATTGAATGCTCCCAGTTAATAGAATGCTCCTGAAATCAGAGACCTGCCCTGCAGGCAGGCGTGGGTGTGTGGCCCAGGAAACTTTCGAATCACCTTTTTTAACCCAAGATAGATATTCAAAATGACAAGTAAGGGAGTCTTATTTTGTGTGTGTCAATAAAGAGGAAGAATGTTGAGTTCTCATTAATATGTATGAGGCATTAGAAAAACTAAGAGCAAAATTGGTTTCAGTTTGCTTTAAAATTTGTGTTATTATTCACTGTGCTAACAGGTCACAGACAGGACATGATGTGAAGGAAAAGGCAAGCTGTTCACCCCAGTTTTACTTTCATATTAGTAGTCCAAAGGGACTTTCTTTTTTGACTATTAAAGCATGAAGATTTGGTCTTATTTTGCTAACTTTAGGTTATACAGTCTGTTTCACTGAATCTGGAGATCTGGACTGTTGTTCTTTTCTTGATAAATGACCTGTAAGTAAATGTTTAAACTGGAACAGACAGGGATAGAAATTCATATTTAATTTTATTGCAGATTCATCAATGTATGTCTTACTTCAGGCCTGATATACCACATAGCAGATTTTTGTTTCCTTTGAAGGGAGGAAGTGGGATGTAAGAAACAGGAAAAATATTTTTCCACTAAAATAAGTGTCAGAGTTCATGATTAATGTTTAATCTGAAAAAATATTTAACTGCCTCACAAGGGAAATGTTCTGTGGTCTGCCTAGAATTAATGTCCTACCACCTTTACAGAGGGGAAGGCCTGCAGACCTTAAAGTAAAAATGATGCCATGGAATAGCAAAAGAAGTAAGTAATCCTGGGAATAATAAATCTGTAAAATTCATTCTACAGATATGTTTTGTGTTCCTTCTTTTGATTTCAAGTGCCATATGGTGGGAGCTTTAACAGAGGTTCTTGCTGCTGATGCTTTTTTAAGGGCTATGTGTGTAAATGTATATTGCCAGAATCTCCACTATGGCATGACTTGATAATGGAATATGTCCTTCAGGTCTACTTAATTTACTGAAATATTATTTTTCTCCATTCCACAGTCAGCTCAGCTGAATCATCAGCTCTTAAATCCAAGAGTCACTGGATATGGAGACACTTCAGGACAAACTCACATATACGTACACACAGGAATTTCTAGTCTAATCCTTTACTGAATTACAAGAGCTATAATGATGTCTTTTATTATGCACCTGGCTTTGTATTGGCATAGGACTTCAGCACCTTCTTTCAGACATTTCACTGGTGCTGAGTGTTTTCTCAGCCAAAAAAAGTATGTGGAGATTGCTCTGGAACAATTAGTGGCACCTGGGATAAGTCCAAGTTGTGACCTGATGTCAGATCCTAGACAAAGCCAGCTGTTTGAAGATCCTTTTTTGGAAGGCTATGAAGATGTTCTGCCCATCATCTCTGACTTCCTGAAACTCTCTGTCAGGGAGCAAAAGACATTTTTAAAAATATAAAAGTGATTTTAGAATAAGGGTCTTGAAATGTCATACTTTAAAAATTTACAACTAAATGTAAAATCTGCCATCAGAATTTTTTTAAAGCATATAATAAGATGTAATAAAAGAACATTAGGAAAGTTATGCCTCATCTTAATGCAAAAGCTTTGTCCTATGTTCATCTCAAAGAGTAGTGTAGGAACTGAAGAACATCTGTTGTATCTGCCTGCAGCAATCAGACAACTAACACCCCTGCAGCATAAAAATTGCTGGTTTAGTCCTGTTTTGAGAAGCTGAATCATTATTTAGTCTTGATCTGGGACTGTCTGGGACTTGATTGAATCAAAATAACTAGGGCTGCCTTCAGAATAAATATATCTTCTATCACCTCAAATACATGTAGCCTTTCTTTTGGACTCTCAAGATAAAATTCTTGAAGTGTTTAATCACTTGATCTTGCTTTAAATAGGAGCGAGGTATCTAATACTTTTGAACTTAATACCTTTGAAGTCCTGGGTCACAATGTGTTTCTACTCCCTTTTTGTATCACTGATCTACACAACTGCTCATTTAATTTTTCCTCATACAGAGGAACCCCATGGTCAATCCAGGGTTTTGTCTGATCTCATCTTTCTCCTGCTGGACTAGACAAAATCAATATAGTAGCTTTTTTTCTTTTATTTTCTCTTTGTTTGTTTATTTGTTTGGTTGTGGGTTTTTTTTTTTTTTTCTCAGTTAACCTAATTTTGTGCAAATAAAAAAAATTCCAAAGTCAAATAACTAGTTTAAAAAGTGCAGTTTCTCTTCCCCTTCGCCTTTTTTTTTTTTTTTTTTTAAATAACCTCAGGCTCTACTAGTGATAGATTATGCTGTTGCTGTTTTCTGTTCTAGAACTAGTTTAGAATAGCAAAAAAAGCATTTTGTTTGCATGCCTCACTCTTAATTCCTTCTTGGGGTACATCTCAGTCATGGCATGACACTGTGATGAAATTAAACAGCGAAAGAGAATATTTTCTGTGCAGTGCTTAGACTGCACAGATACCCGAGATAAACCCAAGATAGGGTTGGTATTTTTCTTGGTTTTTTTTAAAATTTTTTTAGTCCCTTAGCTGCAGTGCTAGAAGGTACCTTTTGGGAAGCCACCTGTCTACTCTTCATTTTGCTTATGTCATGAGTTGAAATAATGAACTTTTTCCTTCCCTTTCTAACTCAACATTTAGTTAGGGTCTTTCCCAAAATACCATCCCGTAGTCAACTCTTATGCTCTCTTGGCTGCCCAGAAAGGTCTAAAAAATTTTCCTGAATGTCTTCTTCCAGACTTGGAGGCTTTTCAGAAATGCTTGATAGCTGATTGTTAATTTGCTGGGTTTGGGTTTTATAAACTTATTTTCAAACCCTAGTGATATTGCTCTGCCCCAGGAAGAGCAGAGTTCTTTCTCAGTAAGAAGGACAGAACAGTAAATAGAATAAGGTAGAAAGCAGGAAGAGAAACACAGATATCAGGCCAATCTTAATGTTCTTTCAGGGGGTGGGAACTTCACCTTTGCCTGCCCTGGGCAGACACCAGTTGGACAGCCATGATGTGCTCAGCAGGATGACCAGCTGTGGAGGGGTTCAGCCTTTCTGTATGTGTGAGGTGTCTCCTCACATCTACAGCAGCAAAACTTTCCACACTCTCTTGACAGAGTTTTTTATCCTTTACTTAATGCCTGGCAGAGCGTATCTAGTATCTCTAGAATCCAGGAACAGGATATTCCCTCACACTCCCTTGCATTGTTGTATGTAGGTGGCCATGCCATGGCCCCACATGCCAGCATGCAGCCTTGTGTAGAAAAGGCCCCAGATGGCAGATGTGACTTGCTCAAGATCTTTAACCTCCTGAGCACACTGGTTTCTGCAAAACTCCTGATACAGGTACTTGTTTCTAACCTGGAGAGCTGGTTTCTTTAAATTAATTGAAATTAATCCAGGGGAAATCCTCTAACTATTCTAAAGGCTTTTAAAAATTTTAATCAATTGCTCTTCTGTTGCTGCATTCCTATAAAGATCATTAACACTGTCATTGCAACATACTAATAAAACTGGAATCATTCTGCTCTTTGAGAATGGAGGCCTTCACAAATTTACAAAAATAATTATGTAAAGCTTTTCAGTCATTGTATAGGCTGATGATCAAAATAATTTCCTTAAAATTTTTAAAAGAGATTCTACATCTTGGAGGGAAAGAATTCTCCATTTTTATTTGCCAGTATGATGGCAACAAAGATTCTGATTCCTCCTTACCAAATAAAGACATGATTGATTAAAACACACAAAAAATTAAAAGTCAAAATATTTTTTAAGTTATCAAATCTTTTTGTGGTGTCTTTGTGGGAATGAAGAGACATACGAGTTAAAGTATGAACATTTTTTTGTGCAGTTACTTCCACTGATGGGATCAAAATGGGTGCATGTTGACTTTTCTGCTTTCTTTCCCCTGTCTATTTCAATTGCATTTTAAATTGGATGCCTTTGACAATGTGGTATTTCAAGATAGAGAAAGGATGATCCATTAGATCATTTCAGCCCTTGAAGGAATGTAGTTTTCTGGCAGTTGAAGTAGGGTTAATTAAAAAACTACATCTTTCTGTAGGGTGGTAAAGTTCACAGTTGTTTACAGGGACTTGTGGGAGAGATGGACTTCAAAATAACACTTTGTTCAGAGAAAGAAAATCTGCCTATGTGGACGGATACCATCAGAAGGTGGGGCTTGTAGCTTAAAGTCAGCTGAATGGACATGTCCCTGTTGTGGCACACAAAAGTGAGGGGACAAAGCCTCTTCCTACCTCAAGGGTGGGGAAAGTGAAGGCCTTTTTATTTTTTCTGAATTTTGAAAGCATTATTTCTTTTTATTAAATGATGTGAACATTTAAAATATTCTGAACAGTATTATTTTTTCCTTCTTTTTCATTCCCAATTGCCTGCTTCATATATCTGCCCAGCTGTGCTAGTAAATATGATAAGGTATTCTAACAGTCCTCAGTGAATTATTTACTTCCAGTTTGATCTAAGAGCATAGCAGCAGAAAGTAATCACAGCTTCACATTTTGGTGCACAGTGTCATATTTCCTTATAGGTTTTGATACATCATTGACTTAGTTTCATATCTCATTTTTGTGGTTTATAAACTAATTGTCTATTTCTTGGGATGAAGCAGATCATCTTTTAAAAAACTCTTCTGACATATTATAAGCTGTAGTGTGATAGTCTCTGCATGTCTTGACGCAGTTATGATGACAGAGCTACACTCTGCAAATTTACAAATTTCTGGTTGGACACTGCATGCTTTGGAGGTGCTCCCTCTGCTTGTACATTCTCCCTCTGTCACAAAAAGTTCCCCATGAAATAATGTGTCATAATTTGCTTATGGTACACCAAGTGAAAGCTAAACATTTCTTAAATTTCTGACATGAAAGGGTTCCATTGATTTAAGAGCTCAGAATAGAGTTTTAAACCTAAAGACGCATTATTGAACGGAATGCAACTGAATCAGAAGTTGACTTCTGTGAAATCAGAAGTTGCTCAGTATCTAAAAGAGAACCTAGGAGAAACATCTGGATAATATTTTCTTTCTTTCCCCCTTAAGTACTGTGGGGTTTATATTGTTACGAATTAACCACTATAAAACTGTGTGACAGTTAGGGGTAGAAATTCTGTTTTGGTGTTTTGGTCTCTCAGGGTTCACAGCCTGTGCAAAATATGAAAGGATTTCAGTTTGTACTGCAACGTAGAATGACAATAAAAATAAAAAACTAGAATATATATAAAATTTGCCCCTTATTCGTGAGTTGATTTGATTTCTAAAGCTAGAAAGAATGATTAATCTGTCCCAGTGGAGAACGAGGCCATTTAATGTCACTTGGTAATGACTACATGATTCTTAATAACCCTTTCTGAAAATATGTATTACACTAAATATAAAGACTTTGAAGAGATACCTACTTTACCACAGATCGAAAAGGAATGTTCTTGGGTATTCCCTACTGAAAAGTTTGGAAATGTGGACAAAAAAGGGTAATTTCCATTCAGGAATGCAAAGTACCTAGGTTTCCTTTTCTTTCCCTGTTGATTTAATGTACATTGCAGATTATATCAGCAAAAACTTGCCCCTCCCCCTGCCAAAAAAACCCCAAAAAAACCACTTTAAAAAAACCTTGATAGACCAATGTTAATTTTAGACTGAAATTGTTTTTTTGAACTTCAGTCTGGAATACATATGTAAGAATGAGTTATTTGTTGTTATCACTGAAGATATCAATTTAGGACAGAAGTACTAACCTAATTTTTGCTAGAAAAAAATATAAATTTTTTTACAGAGCAATCTGCTTTCAAAATGTTTTCAGAGTGAGCAGGGGAATTTTAGGGTGTTTAAATAAAGGAAATGAATGAATGCTTTCATTTATTAGGAATCATCAAAACCTCTTTTTGCTGTTGCACTTCTCAGAGAATTACATCAATAAACATTTTCAGCAACAAGTGCACACATTTTCATGGCCTTTGACATGAATCAATGTTTTATAACATTCAGTTGAAGTTATGAATCTTTATTCATGTTTTCATAAATATCTACTTGTGGGAATGTTATCAGGGAAAAATCAGTTTTCCTGTTTGTTACATGGCTGTACTGGGATAGTCCTCAAAGATTTAGTTCCCACTGATGTTCTGTATTTTTACATGTATTAGAACGTGATACCCAGGGTTTATTAAAGTAAATGAAGTTAAAGCATTGTACATACAGTTGTCCTTTTAGCTTTCTTTCCTGCATTTTTAAAAACGTGTTTGTTCATGTTCATCGTACCATCAGCAAAGTCATAATGTGTGTGGTGTTCAACAATTTTCCACTTGTAATTTTTGATCAGTCTTGGCACATGCTTAGGGAAGGGACATTGCATCTTTTACTCTGGAAGCAAAAGAGCCTTTCAGAAATCTGTGAACAAGTATTAATCTTTCCAGTTTTAGCATGACTGTCTTCAGTTATGACTTTTTTGCTCCTTGCTGCAATCAGCATAGAGCTAGACCTGACACAAGAAAAATCAAGCAAGTTCTTCAAATGTGGGAGAATCATCTTTCAACTAAGATAAATCCATTCAGAAATTCACAGAGGATAACTGAGACACACTCAAGATTGCCATTTATGAATGCTCCCAAAATATCTTCTGCAAGAACTTCCTGCAGAGCTTCACATAGACAGAAGCTCCACTTGTGGAGTGCAACCAAATCAAGCTTTGGGCTTTCCCTTGAGAGGATGAAAAAATGAAATTTATCAGCTCTTATTTTTTCTTAATAAATCTTGTCATAAATTGTAGTGAAGTAAAAAGTAATCTCTATGACACTGGAAATGCAGAATTCTTATAAATTTCCCATTTCTTTGCCTGTAGATAGGAATATAACCTTTTGTCAGCACAATATTTTATGTGCTAAGTCCTTAATTTTTAAAAAGTTTTTGCTTTGACTACTTCACACAATTTCTCTTACTTAGACAATATTAAATAATCAGAAGTACTGCTGCTGTGGGCTTACGAAAGTCATTGATTCCACTGTACTGATAAATGATTGTGGAAATTGTATAATCCAAAGCTGCCAGTGTATGTACAGCACTTTTAAAATTATACTTAAACTTAGAGAAGATGTATTACCCTTATTCCCTGAAGCTGTCTATGTGTGATCTCATGGACTTGAAAAATAATATTTTTCCTTTGGTACTACTTTTCCTGTGAAATAGAATAATTAAAATGCTTATGATAGGTGGTGAATAAAGATTCAGGTTAAATATAAATGTGTTGAGTGTCACTGTAACTTTCTGAGGACTGACAGTGGAAGGAAGAAGTAATAATTTCTAGGCTGCACTATGAAGGCTACTGGGCTCGCTTCACTTATCATACAGAAAGTTACTGAATTTCTAATTACTTTATATCCAATGTAGTAGAGTTTTACTAATTTGTAGTTCCTAAGTCTTGTAGTCTGTGGAAAACAGGGAGTGCATGGTTATACAGCTGGTCCATTATCTACATATAGCACACACATTTCTCCTCAGGTACTGAGAAGTGGTAGTTATCAAGAGATCTGTTTTAGCGATTGAAATGTAGGAAAAAAGAGAGCCCAAAATGCCATTAATGAAGCCATACTCTTCAGCTGAAAAATACCTCCCTGTTTCCCTTTCATGAATTCATTTTTTGTCTCCTTTGCTGCACTGTCTCTGTTTGTGCAATATTCAGTATCCATAATGAGTTGTTAATGAGCTGTCGATTATGAATGCAATTTATAGACAAGAGAGATTGAGGACTTGAGGTGCTCTTTCAAAACAAATAATTCTGTATCTGAGTTCTCCTTCATTTAAAAATATACACTCTTTCTGTTACAGTATCTTTTATACTAAAATCTTAATGAGTTACTCTGAATGTAGTTGCACATTTAATGAGTTTCCTTTAATGATATATTGACTATATCCTGAATGCTGCAATGAACAAAGAATACAGTATAATGAAAACTCTTTGTTATACCACGAGCAGACTCAAAGAATTATGGTCATTAAGCTGTGATCCTGAACCAATGAATTTAATGGAAAATTTGCTGTCAAATTCAGTATGAACAGAACCAGAACCTAATTTCTTAAAGGCATTCAGAAATATGGTCCTTAATAACAGTTTTGTAATACATCATGATACAAAGAGAATTAGTTACAAGCAACCTAATTACACTGGAGAATGAATTGGCTAATGCTCTGTACACACAGCTAGGACTCCCCTATGCACAAAACTTGAAATGATTTGCGTATTTTGGGCTTTTTTTTCACCTTTAAAGCCAGGAAGACTGAGGCACAGACTCTAAAGCAAAAGCCAAGATCATATAAACATCATCAGAAATGAACCCAGATCTCTCAACTGTTAACCCATATAATCATGTTTGAACACAGCATCAAACCCCAGTATAAGAACGGGCATCAGGTGGACTGTGCACTCATCAGGCAAATGAGGTCTAGTCACTCCATTACCATTAATTACAGTTTTAGTGATCTGAAATTGAATCAGCTCATGAAACAGAATTCTCATGAAAAACTAGTTCATAGAGAGATTACCTTGAATGAACCCTGAGATTTTATGAGCTCCGTTCCTTCTCCATGTAGAGGAATTCCAGGATGACCTTTGCCTCCATTAGAGAATTAA
>WEIU01004897.1:88880-106997 GCA_013389925.1 Aegithalos caudatus | reverse complement strand
TATTTTATCTCCTGTCAGAACCAACATCTGGCAAGAACCAAGGGTATGAAGCCTTTCAAATATCTGCTCTGAGAAATGCATCTGTGATACTATACCTACAGCCCTGCACTGCTCTTCTGAAACCTGGCAGGAAATAAAAGGGAAAAAAAAATGGAAAAGAAGCTGTTTAAAATCATATGACAGGTTATTATTTTGTTTAATGTGAAATGTTCATCTGACAAGCTTATTGAGCTTGATTTGTGTACCGAAGCCTTGTGCAAACCTACAGTCTATCTGATTTCCCTTCCCCCTCTTCTTCGCTCCCCGCTCTGCCACTAACACTGACATCAACCATTGTGCCATATGAGGGGAAAAAAAAGGTACCTGGAGTATTCAAGTGATTTAACCAGTTTGATTTATGTTAATGGTACAGAAGAGAATATTTTTTGGTCCTCAAAAACATAACAGGCAATTGATGTGCCATATTGCAGTATGGTTTTAGCTATCAACATGTCAAGATTTAGTTTTGCTGTTAACATTTTACGATTTAGAAGGCTATAAGAATATGTGCAGTGTAGCAACAACTCAGGCATCATTCCCCCAGCTATATTTATTGGGCTTTCATTTTTCCCTTTTATAGAGAAATTGAAAAAGAAAAAGGAAGGCAAAAAAGACTGACATTTTCTGTCTTCAGTCTGTCAGGTTGTGAGAATAGAAAGAAAACTGACTTCTAATGGTTTGTTTTCACACCAAAGTAGATTGAGGCTACAAGAATTCAAATGTGCAGTGTGTTGATTTCTTGCTAAACTAAAGATAACCTGTGCATAAACTGTAGCTTGATTGCATCTACACCCTCTATTTATCCCTATAGCTGAAAGCTGCATGTTTAACATGCTGTGGAGATGCTGATCTATATAAGCCAATTGTCTGAAAACCTGGAAGTACCATGTACAGTGTACATGATCATAGAAACATTTGTTTTCTTTCTAGACCTTCATTTCCTTCTACTTCTGCTGTGGAAAATCAATAAGATGTACTTCTTGGTGTTTAAGTGGGAAACTAATTTTTTCATGCTAGGAGAATGTCACAGTTACTGGAGCTGTTAAAATAAGATCTAAATTCCTCTTTAGTGGGTATTTTACTTCCCCCAGGTTTTAAATTGATGAAAACTGGAAAAATTTTTTTGCTGACCATTTAGAACTAGTACTAAAAAAGTAAAAGGGACACATGTAAAACTTACCTTCTGAAACTTCTGTGCTTAAACTCCCAAGTTAAAAAAGCAATTTGAAATGGGCATTAGAAGACAGTAAAAAATTTAGAAAAGTTTTCAAGCTTCTCTTAATGTCCATTTCAAATTCTCAGACTCATTGCCAAGGAGGTATTGAAAATCTCTGTGAAGGTCTAATTAATACCTTTTATTTTTTCCAGTTGCTCTGGGTAATGAAGAAATGCTTAGTATTTGGGACATTACCTCTAGAAATTCCCACTACATGGTATTTTACCAGGGCATCTGCTCTTCATGTCAACAGTATGAAGGACATAAGTAGTTGTTTGTGCCTCATCTGTTTCACAGTAAGCTTTGCTCAGTGGAAAAATACTCATAATGTCTTTTAAAAATCCTTTTATTACTTTCTGTCTTAAAATTTCAAATAAGCAATTTAACATTTTAAAACATAACAGCTTAAAATTTTACAGAATCACAGTTTTTTCATAGATTCCACTTTTGATATTTCAGAGCTCAGCCTGGCGTGTACTTATCTACTATTTATTTTACTATGACTGCCTTAAATTGCCTTTGGTTTCAGAGGACAGTTCTTTCTTGCTTCAAGCACCAGTGATTGTTGTGTCATATTTCTTTTCTGTGAAAATCTAGGGCCTGGAGCTATTTTCTACAAGAGGAAGATCTGGACAGGCTTCAGTGAGCCCCTTCACAATCTTTATCTTTCTCTTTATTATGAGCTGTTGTCCAGCTGAGCTTTAGTGAATTGCTAAGAAATCAGGAAAAGATACAGAAATCTCTTCCTACATGTGTGGGAAANATCTCCCCAAAAGGGGGAGAAAAAAAAAAAAAAAAAAAAAAAAAAAAAAAAAAAAAAAAAAAGTGGGGCAGTTATTAGATCTTAGGTCTCTGTCCAAGTTTAAACTGTGGAACCCCAAAAAGTTTTCAGTTCCAGAGGCATGACATCCAAATTAAATGGGATTTATATGTGTGCTACTTCTTCACTTCTGTTTTCCCATTCAGTGATTTTGGTAGCAGTCCAAAAGCATGGGCCAGAGGAATGGCCAGGAGAAAGCAACTTTCAGATACTACCAAAGAAGAATTGTTCCCTAGATCTTAATCCTCCGCTGGTTTTACCTGCTGAGGATATTGCAAAAATTAATTATTTATCTTTGAACTCTACTGTGTTGTAAGAATTCTATTGAGAAATAAGTATTTTTCTGCTCAGTGAAGAGACTATGGAACAAATAAGGTCAGAACTACAAAATAAACAGGAAGATAAGAAGAAATATTGATTAGTTGCTCATGAAGAGAGAGCTAGTCATCTTGTGCATTGTGTTGAAAAATACTGGGTAATTACCTAATTAAAGATTCTATCAGCAATACATAAACAGCACAGTTGAATGAATCATGAACAGGCAAAATTCTGATGTCAAAGCAGATAAGTATAAAAATTCTATAAACTCTGTGAGGATTTTGCTATTGATATTGATTTTGTATGGAAGATGCTCAGTTCCCACAGTGATGGACTTTGATTTACTATATAAAGTAGAAGAAAACATCTAATTTCCAGCATTTATTATTATTTAACTTGCCACCCTTTAAAGTTCTTTGAATATAGTGGTATCTTTTAAATGCAGAAGAGTGTATGCAATTTTTTATTTTAAAAATAATTTGTATGGGGAGAAGTAAAGTAGGCCATGCAGTTGTTTTTTTTTTTTAATAGAACATCTAATGCCAGCAAATATTTTTTAAGAGGATTCCTTTTCCTTCCAAAAACCTGGAGCTTTATAGTTATTTAACATTCTGGTTTACTGTAAAGAAATTGATATACCTTGACTCAATCTGTATTTAAAAAGGGAAATTGTACTGGGATAAAATAATCTGTTCCATGCTTCTCAACTGAACTGATGCTTAGGTTTGAAAGGCAAGAATTTTACTTGGTTGATAATTTTTTGAGTATATGTTGTGATAAGGTAGGCTTTTCATAAAACCTTTTTTTAATTAATAAAAACTACAGAATGATTCAAACATGTCAGTCAAAATGGAGTTAGTAACACGTCTGAATGGACCCAGATGACATAACTGAGGTTACAATCATGTTATAGTGTCTTCTGAATAAAATAAAAAATAATAATTAAAAAGGTAGATACAGTAATTTCAGGGAGTCCTTCTTAACAAAGTATGTTATTCAGTATGGAAATCAGATTGTATGTTTTGACTTTATGCATGAGGTTTGGTACCCTTGGGTATTCCTTAAGGAGCAGGAGCATCTGATTTCTTCATTTGCAAGCCAGAAACTTGACAGCCACAGATGCGAACTAGTCCAGCTTAAGGTGTGAAAGCTGTTCTGTGAAGCCAGAATCCAGGCAATTAAGCAGGTTTCCCTGCTCCCCAGGTAGGCTGGTATTTAGCTAAATTGTCAGTACTGAATATGCTGCTCCAGGAGGAAAGGCAGACTGTGATAGACAGAACGCTGGAAGCATTTTTTTGAGAAAAAACATAAAACAAGCACCTAGGAATTGAGATTGCATATTGTAATAAATGCATTTTTGCCTTTGGTTCCTCAATATCTTCATCAAGATCCTTAGAAGTATACTGCACAAATGACACAAGCAGGCTGGAGTGCAAACTCTGTGTATCACGTGAAACAGAGTCTAAGCTGAGGCTGTTCCTGGGATATAACAGTTCACCCAGAGGTGCAGGAGTAGTGCTGGGCAAACCAGTCTGCCTTAACCCACCTCCATGTCACTCCTGCTTGATAAGCAAATGATTGCTCAGGTTAATGGGTGCTTTGATAATGGATTAATTTCTGTGTGTGTAAGAGCTATATGCATAACTTCTGTTTTTTGTAATCTGCTTGTTTTAAAAATGTGTTAGGCTTTCCTGACAGGAGCATTGAAAAGTTAACCTCAATATGAGTCAGAACTTTCTGACAGCTCTTCGTGCACGCTAAGGGGATCCAAAGCCCTTTGGGGGTGGGTCTGAAAGTGTACTTATATTCCTCTCTACTCTGACATGTAAGAGAACACTCTAATGAAAAGTCTGGTGTTGTTATGCCAAAGTAAAATAGATGAGGTGACTGGAGTACCACTAATGAACTTAAGGCCTTGGTTTTTTGTCCAACTGAAACCTTTCCACTTATATTACAAACGTAATACTACACCTTATATATATTTTTTATTAACTTAGACCTAAGGTTGAGTGCACACCTGTTCTTATAGTGCTCCTAATCTCCCGAAGACTTGATGTCTGTGAGTTAATGCACTGCCTCATGAAAAGACTGCATGGTGGGGTTTAAGAGAAGGGCATCCCTACATGCAGTGTCATCTACTGGTGGTAGTCCAGGTCTTGGACTGTATGACAGGTGAGTAGTGGATTGAACAGAAGACAGGCACAAAACTGGGAGTGGGAAGGGGAGCACATTTCCTGACCCCAACAGAGCATGTAATTCTTTTCTAATTCCAGCTTCCTGCTTGCCAGTGTGGTGCTTGGGTTCCTGAAACAAAACACTGTGACAGTTCTGTGCTACAGCTACTAACATCATTCCCTCTGGCCTCCATAACAGGAGAGAAAATGAGGGTAAGAGCCTTCAAATGATTCACTGCAGGACAGCTGAGCAGTATGCATTTAGTTATTTGCCTGGTTTAGGTGCTGGCAAATAGTAAGGCAAATGCAAGTCTCCCAACACTAGAGGTTAAAAAGCCCTGAAGTTTGACAGGTTAAGTATCCATGTTTTCACCTGGCAGGTTTTCGAGTATTAAAACCCACATTGAATAAAAACAAACAGCAAAACCTTAAAAATAAGTATCAGGAAATAAATAAACAAACTGATTAGCTGTGTGATATAGTAGACAGAGCATAATCTACTCCTATTTCACATTCTCTATGTATTTATCTGGAGTCTACCCATAAACTCCAAAATAGCCTGAGTCAATTCAGCCATACAGGGGTTTATTGACAAGCCCATTTTGTTTCAAAAGAGATGAGATAACATTTTTAGCTGATAAGAGAGGTTTGTTACCTGAATAGAAATGGATCATTTAGCAAAGCACTTCCATCATTTTTATTGCAGTCTCTTTTTCAAGAGCACCATAGTGGGTCAGAACTAACGTTTACTTTTGCTGTTAGACTAAGGAGTTAATTTTTCCAAAGGATATTAGACCATAATTTACTTCATTGAAGATCATTTCTGTCATATATTTTACAATGTCTCTTCCTTTGAACCATATCTAACAAAACTTCTGCTTTTTTACCCATACAGAACATTCTTTTCTGGACACTGTTTCTGAAAGAGGACAAGGCAACCTGTAGACTACCTTTCAAGCAAGCTTTTTTTCTCTGCTGGGAATTCAATAGGGAAGACAAGAACCTGAGAGTTGTCACTTACAGTTCACCTTTTTAAAGTGCGTCAGAAACAAAGGCATCCTCTTCATGAGCAGTATGTTTTTGCTGTATGAAGTTCAGTGGACATTTGAAAGGATGTAACTTATAAATTTTCCAAATTATTTTACAGCTATGATGAGTGAGGTGTGTGGTGATTGACAGGACTTATTACAGTAGCTGATTTCTTATTATGAAAGAAAATGTAATATGAGCTTGTAAAAAAAGTTGGACAAATCTCTCGCAGTTTACTACTTAAAAGTTTTGTTTCCTAGAGTGAAACCGTTGGTACTGGAGATCAGTGTAAATATGCACCATGAGGAACAATAGCCATGGTGACTCACACTTCTCCAAAAAGGCTACATCATCATGTCCTAGTCTGAGATTTGAATAAGAACAATCAAACAACAAAGCTTGTTGTGGCAGAAAAGCCTGCAGTTTGTGATTGATAAGAAATAGGTTTAATAGCAATGTCTGAACTGCTGGAAACCTGCAATAGTTCATTGGAGGGTATAAAGCAACATTGTTCCTCATAGCTCTCTGCCACTGCTGTAAACTGTCTGAGGTAGTGCTATTTTAACTTTTCTGTTGCTTGTCATTTTCTTATTGTAATTGTGTAATCTCTGTGTTGGATTGAATTCTGGCATTAAGAGCTTCACCACCCCCCTCTTATGATTGCTTCTTTTTAAAGCAAGAGGAACAAAATTAATTGCTTCTGATCCACCACAATGGTAATTACATAGTCCCAAGTGGGACCTGACCAAGGATGAACTGCTGCTTTTGCTTTCTGGCTGGAGACACTACACAGGGATAATAGAGGAGCAGGTCTATTTCAGTGGACTGGTTGTTTCCTGCAGCCGAGAATGATAGAAGTCTATTGCTGTACAATTACACCGTGGCATTTGCAGGTTGCAATAGCATCCTGCAAAGACTGAGAAGAAAAAATAATTTCCATGGTTGTATATCTCACTTTGCTAAGCGTGTCTGTGAAAACAGTTGGCCTGCTGCCTCTTTGCTCCTTAAATCTTTGTTAGAACATCACACTGATATAACAAACCTAGCAAAATCATTAAAAACAGCTTGTACACTGCATGGCCTTAGAAGAGAAAAAGAAGTGATAGAAAACAGGGCTAAGAATGGTTAGGAAATGCTAGCATTTCAATGGAGCCACAATAATTTCATTTAGATGTAGTGGTCTATTTGTTATTTCTTTAAGAATCTTAAACACGAACAAGAATAAAAGCATGAATCTTTTTCTATATTAAAAATAAATACATTCTACCTTCAATTATTTTTATAGAGAGGACTAGAAAAGAAACTTTTGACAGTAAATAAAGGTGTTTTGCACTTCCATATGTCAGAAAAAATAGGAGGAAGTTTTCCTCCTATGTTTAAAAACCTCCTAACACTATTTTTAACAGAATAAAGCATGTATATAAGAAATATGGTTAAATGAACACTTAATACATCACATTGAGTTAGGTCCGTGAAATCATGCTGGTGACTTGGAAATGTTTAAACTACTAAAGTCTAATACATTTTATTTATCTTTCTGATTTCTGTACCTTCATGGTACAATTTTTGTATCAAGCAGTGTATTGGGCAAATCAGGAATTTTTTTTTCTCCTGAGGCTGTTTTTGTAATATGATTTATTTACATAAACAATCTAAACCTGTGACACTTGCCATTAAATTAAAAGGTTAAACAACAAGATTATAAAAAACATTGTCTTGACTACAACCAAAATTGGAATAGTTTTCTCATTCAACTCTGTTTTTCAAAGAAGTTTTACAGAAGGAATATATTAGATTTAAATGATGGTGAGAAATTTCTTGTTAGCATATAGTCTTCAGAGAAAGAACAAGAAGACACAGATATCTAAATGCTTCTATAGCTGAACTAAGGCTTTACATGTCATAAATGTGCTTTCAAATACATGCCTTTTGAAGATCTTGGCATGGATTAGTTAAGATCTATTAAATATAACAAGTTAAAGGCAAACTTTATTTTGGGAAGAATATGCTGAAATTCCACAAAAATCTTGAATTTATTGTGTGCATGTGACTAAAGTTCCACAGATTCCAGTCTCAGCCACCTAGCACTGAAACTTAAACTTCTTCCTTCCCATGAGATTTTGAAAAGTAATTTTATTTAATTAGATTTCTGAATTAGGCAAACTACACCTAAATAGTATATTAAAGATTCCCTCTGCAACACAATACCAGAAATTTACTTAAAAAATGAAATCTGATTTTTGTATGCATTAATTCTTCCTGGAGGTTGATATTCCAAGCAAGGTGGGAAATATTACCAAAACAAGTCTTATTGAATCTTATACTAGTCCGTTGAGGTGGCAAATTTCACTCATTATCTGTTTTTGTCTTTTAGAATCTGATTTCAAAATGTGTATTGCTCTCATCCCATGGCATACAATTATGACTATAGAGTAACTGCAGCTTCAGTTAGCAAAGCAAATGTACTGAAACTTGTCATTCTAACAAACACTAGCCATTTTCTCAAAGTGCAATTCTGGATAAACCTCCTTTTTTTTACCTTATTACCAGGCCATCATAAAAGCTTATGATGTGAGTAATGTCTGCAATATTCTTAATCTCACCTCTGCCCTGTTTTACAGGCACTTCAGCTTTCAGGAAATTATACATACAGCATGACTTCAGTAGTCAAAATGCCATCTGCTTGCATAGAGAGCTGACATTAACTTAGGTTTTTCTTAATAAATTCACCTTTGCTATGACCAGTTCTGACCCCTGGACACTGGGCTACACCTCAGTCCTCAGGTTCATCCCCTTTGCTGGACCAGGTCACCCCTACCAGACTCAGTGGCCTTGGAGGTGTCTCCAGCTCTTAGTGACCTCCTGTTCTTATGCCAGCAGCAACTGCAATCTCTAAAATGGTCTGTCAGGCCACCCACCTGGCTGCCAGAAATTAAATGCACTCCAAAAATATATCAGGTGAGTTTAGAGGAATGTTGTGCAGAGATTCCTAAACAGCACATAGAACTCAGTGGTAGCCAGAAATATCCAACTACTTATTACCAAGGTTGAGTGCAGTTCAAAGAGCATAGTGGGAACAAACAGCTTTTAGAGTGGATGTGTCAGGATTTGCCAGGGATTCTGAGGGCAATCCAAGCCTAGAGCCTGCATGAGAGCAGCAGGCCTCCCTGGGTGCTGCTGTGGCTCAGCTGATCAGCGTTTCTAAGCCGCTGCCAGTCAGGAGGGAGCGATGTCAGTGAGCAGAGTGCTCGGCAGTGGAGCAGGAGCAGTGGCTGCACATTGATGGTGCTTCACTGTAGCTCCCTGGGAAGGTAGATTGGTGTCAAATGCTTTTCACAGTGTATCCTGCCTTGGGGATCGAAGCCAGCCTGGGTTAGAGCCCTTCCCTCTGCCAGCGATTCACAGGGCTGAAGCCGAGCGTTTCTTTGAACACCTGCACTGCTGCTCTGCAGGTGCTGCCATCCATGTAGGCTCATGGGTTTCTTCTGTTGGTACATGTGAAGCTGAACATATCAGTCTTACTCCTGACTTCCTCAGCACTATTCAGCTGAAAGGAGAGGGAAGCTGCAGCATAAGCCATGCATGCCTTGCTTTCTTGGATGTAACTGCCATAAACAAATAAGAGGTGTGAAAAGCATGTACTATCTACAGAAAATGATGACATGCTGTTCAAAAAATGGTAGGCCCTGTGAGGGTTCTGTTTTTCAAAACAAAATCCTACTGACAAAAAAAAAATATTACAGATGCAAAAGTGTGTATAAAATGAAATAATAATTGCTAGCATGGATTTATAATTTTATTATGAAATCATTTCAACTACCATTATCTTGTCTGAAAGACCTACTGCTGTCTATGATTTAGACACTCATATTTAGATATTTTTTTACATGGGTTTTTAATTTTCTTCATTACTGGAAGCATTTGCATGATAACAGGATACTTGCTTTTAAGAGTTCATCAGCTCCAGCCACTTAGTTCCCACTTGAAGTCATAATCTTCTGTTTATAATTTCATAATTGTTTGCAGTAGAGGTGATTAAAATATTACAAACATAGCATTATTTTGACTTCAGGCATGGAGCAAGCAACAGATGAACACTTTAGGAACAAAGATGATGTTTTCATATAAATAGCCCAACTAGTACAAAGTAAGGGAAAGAAATGAAAACACAGAACATGTCCAAATGCAATGTTTTTCACTGTTTTCTTTTAGACAGCAACTGGTCTTTGAAACACATGCTTTTCAGAACCTCACATCTTCCAGTAGAATATTTCTCTCATCTCCTATGTAGTTTTTCTACAATAAGAAATGTTTCTAAATGAAAACGAAAATTAATTAATGCATTAATTGGCACAATAAACTCTCCTATGCATTGGCCAAAAGTTCAGAACTCCTTCAAACAAACATTTGAATTTCACCCTTGCAAAAACTCAAGTCAATGTGATGGCATCATCGAGTGTACTCAGATATTCTAACAGGAGGCACCAAATTTAGGAGTTCATGCTGATTGTCTGTCCTGCACAGTCTGTACAGCAGAGTGTGAGGGTTCACACAGCTCTCTCTGAAGTCCCCAGCAACTTTCTGGTGCTTACTGTAAGCATCTTTCTAGGGTAGGGACAGGCTTCATACCACATAATCAGGTCATACTTGGAAAATCGGTATGTCTAGGATCTGTCAGCTGTGTAAGACAACAAATTTGGGGTGATTTCTTCCTAAACATGCCCCTTCTTCAGTTGCAAAACTGCAATGCAAAAGACTGATGTAATTTTATATGCTGCTTAAGCTGCTGAATACCAAGAAAATTCATTTCCCTCCCTCTCACAAACCCCAAAGGAACTTGTAATCCAATGATAAGTGATTATCTCTCAGAAAAATTAAAAACAGAGATATGTGCCACTCTTTTATGTACATAATAATTCATTAAATTTGCTAGAAGATGTACTGATTCTACCATTTTATTATTTAAAAAGAAATATTTAAAAATAATGAGGCATTTTGGTTTTGCTCTTCAGTCATCGTTTTTTTCCTACATATATTGCTTCCATGAGAGGAACAGGACTGTGAGAATGAAACATTTCTCTGGAAAAATATATGTGCTAAGCCTTATATTTGGATAATGCTGGTAAAGTTTTTTGAGAAAAAAACCCTGTCAAAGATAGGGTTACACTCTTTGCCTGATGACTCCTTGTTCGAAGGGTGAGAGAGGAGTTCATTAGTCACTCAGAGGCAAGATATCTGGAGTGTTATCTGCAGGTACCACAATAAAATTCCTGGTCCCAAGTCATGCCAGGGCCTCTTGAATACAAATTTTGTCAGATCCAAATTCCCTGTAAAATACAAGCCCTAGTGCCTAAATGACTAAAGGCATTATTCACAGGAACTATGACTTCTGCCATCAGCTATCCCAGAGGGTATATATATATATATATATATAAGAAATACCTAAGAGGGAGGTAAAGAAGGACCCTCAGTATCATGGATGAGGACTGTCCTTTATATGTAAAATCAGAGGCTGAACAGGCTGTCCCTGGCAAGGGCAGTGGGTAGGTGCCATTGCATGTCCTGGGGTGCCCACCCTGTCTAACACCGTTGGGAAGACATGGCCTGAATCTCCTCTTGCTCCTTCCAAATTCAGTCACCTGGCAGCCTCATTCCTGGTAAGGGTTCAAAAAAACATGGCTGTGGCACCTAAGGACATGGTTTAATGGTGAACGTGTTGGTGGTGCTGTGTTGGTGGCTGGACTTAATGATCTTAAAAGTCTTTTCTGACCTTAAGTGATTCTGTGATCCTGTGATCTGTGTGTGGGACAATTCAGTGTTGGACAATGTTGCCTAAAACTGTAGATAGCTGACAAAGTCCCTGTGTATATTTAGTGTTAGATTCCTAAATAATTTATGCTTTCTAAACATAATTGCTTATTCTAATAGGCTTTGCTATATCATACTATATTTAGTATGATTTTCCAGAAGAAATTTTGTAATGGGAGAAGTTCCCAATTTCATATTTTTTAAGGACATTCAAAGGACGGAACTTGAAGAATATTCCTTAAAATAGAAACAATTTTAAGTGAATGATTAAAGGAAGAGAATTAAGGCAAAATAAAATAAATGAGTGAGGGTTCTTAATTCTAAATTTCAAAGACATTTTATGTTGATTTATGTGAGCTGAGGTCCTGGTCTGAGTCCAAAGTTGTTGCTGATGGAAGCTACTATTTAGCTTGGAAATGTGTCCCAAATTTGGTCAGAATGCTTTATTTTTACCCTCTGGGGAACTTTTCAAAAAGTTAGGTAGAGAAGAAGAAGAAGAAGAAGAGGTTGATTGACCTATATTTCAATAAGATGCCACTTCTGGAAGAGGGACTGTTGGGAAGTAAAGGGAGGCAGAAAAGGGAGAAGACATTCTTTTTCTTGCTGTCATTAATGAGAACAATAGAGTAGTTGCTATGGCCAGAGATGAAGTTACCTAAGTCTAAGCTTAGGTATTAAAGCTTATAAATTTAAAGGGTAGAATATATTGGCTGAAGCTTTTTAATGTCAGAAATACAAAAATGTGCAGCTGTTTTGGTTCTCTATTTTTTTTTTTTCTTTTTAAAATATGTCATAAAATTGATGGTAGGATTTGCAGATATCATCATGCACTAATTAAATACATGTAGAATTTTAAAAGGATGGGTATGCAAGTCTTTTAAAATACTCATGCATAAGCTAAGACTTTTCTTGTTTAAAAAGTACCAGCTTATAAAGAGAAAAAATGTGCTCTAATTTAGCTGGACAGATTTGCAAAGATCTTTGAAAGTGTGAAAGAAGGGGTAAAAAGGAAATGTCTCCTTTACAATCTGTTTATGGCTTTGGGACTGTGCTTTATCTTGACAAATAAGATAAAGATCATTTGACAGGAATCCACTTATTCTTATCTTGCTAGCAACTTAAAAACTGAATTATTCATCTTCAGTGTGAAACTCTGTTTTCTATTTTAAATTCAGCTGCCTAGTTCACACCTAGTCTCCACAAAAATGTATCCAATGCAATAAAATAAATGTAGTGAAAATTACCTCTTTAAAAGCAGCATTATCAAAAATTATAAGCATTCCATGAATGAAAGAGCGTTAATGAACTACTAATAAGTCTAATACATTTACAAGACTTGCATAAATATTTCTCTAGCTTCTTCCTGTAACTTCTAGGTTTGTGGAGAGGTGAGTGAACTCATGAGCTTTGCTAAATCATGCAGGAATTTTCCTCTATGTGAAGTCTTTAAGAGAGCTCACTTGGGCCACATGAAATTGCAAATATGTGTTAACCTTGGTTGTGTCACACAGGTATGTGAATAAGCATGATTGCCAACTGCCAGTCCCAGACCTAAAAATTCCATACTACAGATGCCGTTGTACCTCGAATTTTATTTTTCTAGAAAGATTTGATGAAGACTAATATAAACTCTGGCTGTGATGATGTTACATTAGTAAAGCAAATAAATAACACAAATCTTTACTTCTGTAATAGAACCTGTGCTTTGCAAACACAACATATCTGTAATTTGGGTGCTGTTTAGAACTGATGCAAAATATGAGACCAGACAGTTTAAGAAGAGATCTTGCATGCTTCTTAGTAATTTTGAACCACACAAAGCTTTTCCTCAAGAATTAATTTTCTCCTGCATACATTTTCTATTGCTGATTTATATATATATATGTAAGTTAAGCATTTGCATGTTTGAATTAAAATCAATTGGTTAACACATGTAAGGCCAAATGAATCAAGTTAGGAGTCACTGCCCTTCAATTCTAGTCACTACTTCTCAAAACTCACTTCCACGACATATTTGAATGTCTTTAGATCCACATTTCCCCCCAGACTTTAATTTAACGACACACCTTTGTTAATGTGTGCATCTGTGTGCAGAGCCAAGGTGAACAGTCTCCGCTCAGGAGGGGTGTGATCTGGGGAATTGTGAGCAGCTGAGGAGGGATTGTCCTGGGCACAGCATTTGAACAGGAAAGTAGTGGCTCTCTTTCTCACTACAATAGAAAGGAAACTGATAACAATGGTGTGCTATAAAAAGCAAAGGAACATTCTTCTCTGTCAAACAGCCGCACCTCTCTGGCAGTGCTGCTGCTGTACTACACTGGCTGGCAACCACTCTGCGTTTGAACTCTGCTGTTACTGAATTTCACTTAAAACTGAAAACCACACAAAGGGAGCAGGCACAGAGAACCCCAAAAAGAAACAAGATGTTCATTTCCTTGCTGCTTTTGTTTTAGAGGTTTTTTTTTGTGTCACTGGAAAATAATGATCTAAGTGTGGTGGTGAGGATTATCTGCTGTCTGGGCCAATTTTACCTTATTAAAGAAAGACAAGAATTATGGCAAGATCTTCCAGAAATTCAGAACAGCCATTCAAAAGCAAAAGTCATACTGGGATGCAAAATCCCTCCAGTTCCTGCTTCAGTCCATTTAAAAAAAATATGTATTTGAAGCCTGGGGGAAGAATACAATTTAAGAGAGATTTTTCCCTTATGCAATGAACCCAACAAGGCCTTATGTATGCTGCAGCAAACTGCAGTACCTGCAGGGTGCTCATCTACCATGAAAGTCTTCTATTATCTCATTCTTTACATGAATGAAATGTGAATATAGTTCCTTCTTTCTCAAAAACCATTACACTGATTGGATTGTGTCTGGAAGCAACAGAATGGGTTTTTCCACACAATTATTTTCAACAGATTGAAAAGGTATGGCTCTCCTTATAGGTGCTGATGGAAGGTATGCTGGAGTTTCAAAGACTGTGTGAAAAACAGTAGCTCCAATAACCTTTAAAAATGTTCTAAGTAGAGGGAAAAGAAAAAAAAAAAAAAAAGGAAATTTTAATAGTTGTTAAAAATACATATTCTTTTATTGTGGAATTTTCTCTGGAACTCAGTGGCCTTTATTGCTGCAAGTTATTGCTATTGATTGTAATTAAATCATAAGCTTTGCAAATATTCATTCATAATAAAACAAATGACTTGTGATAAAATTAAGACAATTGTGGTATTATTATTGAAAATAAAAATGAAATCTAACAAGATGATAGAGTATTTTCAGAGGGAGTACCAGATATATTTTCTTGGAACTGCTGGCTATAGGCAAGTTTTTAGCTAAACAGTAGCCCTTATGTTATCACAGGAAAAAGATGTTTAAATAAAAGCTGTTTCCCATTATCTGAGGATATGTGTGTGCCCATGCATGTATGCCTATATGCATAGCTATATGTGAATAAATGTATTCACATATTTACTCAAAACTTTTAAACTGGTCAAAAATTGAAAGCAGTAGAGGAAGACTTAGTTTGGCTAAAAAGCTGCTCATTTCCTTTTTCTGCCTCCTTATTAATCATATCAATATTTTAATTGTATCTCCTTCCCCGTTTTTTCCTTTGGATTGTCTAAAACCTATTTTCTAATTCAGTCCATCAGCTCATCTTTTAATGTCATTTTAATAGACCTTGTCTTGTGTTTATGAAACAGTAAAAGCAAAGGTTTCATTGTAAAAGAAAATTGCCTTGCTTGCATTGAGTTTTCTAATTACTGTGTCTGGTACCACCATTGGGTGTTTGGAGAATGGGAAAAGAGAGAGGAAATAGAGATGGTTATTAATCAGCCCTTACTGGTAATTAAGGCCCTCAGCTTCCCACTGCTTTTTTTTCTTTCCATTTTACATACCTTGATGTCAGATAAAGCAAATGACAGGAGATAAATCTCAGCTGCAGACAAGTCACTTATTTTACAAACATGAGCATTCCATGACATTACGTGAAGGAGGATGCAGGACTGTGGACCTTCAATCAGAACTTATTTTCCTAGAAGGGTTGTATGGTAATGTAAGGGGGTCAAATCAAGGGACACATGGCTTCAGCAAAGAACAGCATCACAGAACTCATCAGTGAACCTGGATTTGCAAATACCTCCCGTGGATTTGCTGATTTCTGTATTTGCAAGGATGAGACAAGAACACGGTCTTTCCTGTTAGGATGAAGGAGCAGTTTATCTACTTTATAAAAAGAGATAGGTTCCCCTCCACCATGGGCATCATTTATATATGTACCCATGGTCACAGTGAAAGTGACTGCTTGGCAAGAGTGAAAATTTGAATTTATGTAATATTGTCCCATAGAGTCATGAGGTAAGAAGAAGTTAGGAAGAAATGCTCTGTATATAGAGGGAGAATGGCAGGCCACCTTAATGACAATCACTCACAGGACTGATGCAAGGGCAGGGGAAATGCTGCATTACATAACAATTTTTTGGGCTTCCTTTTCTTATTTCCCTATTTAAATTATGCAGAAGCTCAGCATGTAGTCAGGGCACTGGTAAAAATTTGCACAAAATTAAATGTAGTAATACATTTTTGAAGAAAAACTTGGTGGGTGATAAGAAGAGATGAAAGTTTGTTAATGCTAGACAAGTACTGATCCCTGCTCTTTAATCTAAGAGTAAATTTGATCTTCTTTGTTTTACCAGAACTACCTGTAGAACATGAGAGTCTCATAATATGTACTGCACGTCTTCTTTTCCCCCTGCAAGTGTATCAGGAGTTACATTTTTTCATCACCTTCTCATGGGATTATGGCACAGTAAAGACAAAGTGTGACATGAAAACTAATTTACCTCTAAAAGGAAAAAAGAAACCAGGCTTTTTCCAGGAAAAAATAATTTGAAATTCCACAAAAATGTAAATGCAATTTATTTAGGTTTTCTTAATACTTTCTAAAGAGAAGAAAAAAAAAGTTAAAAAAAAAAAAAAAGTTGTTTAACTGTGTGTAGAGGTCATGACAGAATTTATTTTGATTGTGTGACCTCATAAAATTATTCACCAGTGCTGTGATTTTTTTCAAGACAGCTCAATAGAGTGTGACTCCCAGTTCCCATTAGAATTTAATGAGAACTGGGCCTCTAAGTCCCCTGAATTCCTTTGAAAATAACCCAGCCCATGATAAAATAATACAATTCTGTGCATCCTTAATTTTTGACAGTTTGTTCATGACTGGAATATTGATTTCAGCAGCTACTGCCAAGCACATGGCTCCCATCACTCTCGTCTGCTTTTCCATTATGTCACAAATAGATCACCCAGCTCAATAGATTATACAGATAGATCAGGCTGGACCTCTTGCATGGGTTTGCTTAAAAAGAAACCAACCCAAAAAACCACAACCTAATAATAACCAAGCATTTAAGTTCCTTGACCAAGTTAATTGTATGAATTTTAAATGCTCTGAAATTAGTAACTTCAAAGACAAAATGAAGACCAAAGCAAGACCAGGTCCCACAGTAGTAATTAGAATCAAATCAAAAGTAAGCCTGACAGTTTAAAAAAGTTTGTTCTATGCAAGAAACCTGGCAAATATGTGGTACCCAAAATGGGAGTTCAATTAAAGCTTCAGAATGGCACAAAAATATGCAAGCAGAAACATCCTGCTAACCTGAAAATGCATTTAAACTAAAATGAGAACTGAGGTGATTGAATAAGCAATAAGAACAAAGGAAGTGAGTTGTCAAAATAAAATATATTTGGGAATGGCCAAAGCCTGGCAAGTCCTGCCTACCTGCAATCTCAATGGGCTGGATTGATTTGGATTGCTGATGTCTCAGGGAAGATTTTAGAATTGGTTTATTGAGTTTCGGTTTTTCTGACTTGCCTTGCCTTTTCTCTTTCCCTTTTTCCTTCCTGATTTTCTTTCTCTTTTTCTTCATCTGGTAATTTAAATTATAACACTACTTAGAAACCTGTCAGGAGTGAGGACTCCATTGTGTACTGTGTGTAGGACTTGCTGTACAACTGCAAAATACAGAAATATAGTTTGTTTTACTCAAATGCTTCTGATTAGGTTGAGATAGGACAAAACTAAGATACAGTAGAAATGAACATCCAAGAAGTCAATGGTATGTCTAAAAGCACTTTAAAGCAAACTTAAATATCTTTACACAGGCTGAAGTCACCCTTCCAGACATAATTGGTGAGACAAAATTGTTTACCCAAGCAGTCAGGAACTTAAGTACAGCCCCTGTCTACCTGCTGCCAGAGGGTGATTGTTTTCTTTGAAGCTGTTGAAACAGGAAAATATTAAGCACCAACATAGACTGATGAGATGATGCATGGATGATGGTGATGATGAAGATGGTGATGATGATGAAGATGATGATGATGATGAAGATGATGATGAAGCTTCCTTCAAAATATCTGTGCTGCCACCAAACAAATTACAAATATACTTGTTGGAAAGCACAGTGATTATATAATGTCTTAGGGTGGCAGATGTTAAATTGACCTTCTGAAACCAAATGAAAGATGAAAGATGGAGGTTTATGATGAATGAACCTGACATGGTGTCAAGAACCTTGTATTTGATGGATGCCTTTGGATGGACGTAGATGGGTGACAAGGGTGAAATTATGGAACTCCAGAGTATTGTTTTCCAGTAACTTTTATTTAGATTCTGTTGACTTGAATAGAGATAGTGTCTGCAAAGTGGAAGATTAGTTT
>WEIU01004897.1:70095-85759 GCA_013389925.1 Aegithalos caudatus | reverse complement strand
ATTGGTAAAGAACATAAGTAAATTGAGCCATAAAAATTGTTTCACTTGTGTGTGTGATTTCAGAGAGAGGAGTGGATAAAATGGATTTATTCTCATAATGTGAAACTGCTTCATGTATCAGAAATTGCACAGTTGACAACTGCACTTGAATTACAGTAAAGATTTTTAACATTGCCAAATGGTATATCATGTAATTTCTGTTCTGGTTTAATAAAATTGAAATGTTTGGTAACAATTTATGGTTATTGCTTGAAAGTTTTATAATCTATATTTATATTAACTTAGAGTGGCTGAGATATGTGAATTTTCATCCTTTATCTAGAAAGTTGTATAAGTCAAATATAGGGACAACATCAACAGAAAAAAGTTACCACAAAGAGAAAAAAGAGGTCTTTAGGGGGTGGTTTCACCACAAGTCACTAGACTCACCTAAGATAATCAATAGCCATCCTGAGTTTATTTGAGCATCCAAGGCTCCAAGACAGAGAAGGACTGGAAACTTACCTGAAAAATTCTAAAAGCAAGCAATAGCTGTGAGAGGAAGCAGACACTCCTACCTGGTGCTGTGGGACACCATCAGCGTTATGTCTTCCAGTATATCTCTGGATACTTGAAATAAAAATGAATTCTAGAGATGTCTCAATAAAAAAAGAAGGCCTGATATATTTTTCTTTGTAATACAAATACTCCACTCAGATCTTTGGAGATAAGGACTCACAAATACAGCTGAGAATGTTTTGAGAATATCTGATCTTTGCTTTTGAAAAATAGTGTTCTCGGTTGCAAATCAGTGTTGATGTGGAAACTGAAAAGTAGGATTACCTGAGCTGTGTTTGTAAAATAGGCCAACAGCATGAACAAAAATCACTGAAATACTCACTTTTTAATACAGAAAACTTATTTCATGATTAGGTTATTTACAGAAATTGTACAGGAGTGGAGTTGGAGTGCTGGTGCTGTAAAGAGAAGATTGCTCATAAAAGCCTGCGGAACAGAGCTTTGATTTCTCAAGTGTGACAGAAGGGTATAGTTCTGGGAAACATATGTTTACAAAGATTTGAAACTGTAAAATGTGTAGATCCTGAAGAGGAAAAGAGTAACTAATGAAACCCAGTTTCCTATGAATTCATGTCCTCATTCTTTAAATACAGTCTGCCAACTTCACAATTACTCATCTTTTACCTGTGGTATTGAGCAAAGAGTATTTGTGGGAAACCTGGTGCTCCCAGGCCAGCTCACTCCATGCTGCTGTGTGGGTCTGTCTGCTTCTCTTCACGTGGGGACAGTAATTCTGGAGTTTCATCCACCTTGTTTCTGACTTTTCCTCACAATTCTCTTAATAACTTAGAGATTCCAACCTCCCTTTTAGATCTGATAAATGAAAAAAAAAGGTTTTTAGAAGGGAGTCAGCAGACAGATAGCATGAGCAAGCAAGCATTATTCCTTTGAAAACCTGGCTAAAGAATGAAAAATATAACCTGTGAGAAGGAAGTCAGAGAATGAATGATTTATATCTATGTTCCTGAGTAAAAAAAATTAAAAATTAATGTTACCTAAGAATGTTTTACTTGTCCTGTACAAATGAGCCAGAGGCTGAAGAGCACATAACTGGACTTGGGAAAACAACCAGGGTAAACCAGTTCACAGTAAACCAGCATCAACCAAGCCTTTTGAGCAAAGTTAATCTGAGAAAGACATGACCAGATGCACTGCAAGTAAGTTTATTTAAAAACAAACAAACAAAACATCACCAATCTGAAGGAATTTTTCTGTGCTCTTCATTGCTTTACTAAAGGGACACTTGTGTTTTAAATCCCATTTTTAAGACCTAAAATTCTTGGGTCAGCCTCTCAACTGTAACAAATAGAATTGATGCCTAAATTCTCATAGTTTTTGCATTATTCCATGGGTAAGTAAGTTTCCTGAAGTCCAGGAGTTATTTAGATTTGCAGGGTAAACAAGAAACCAGCCTCAAGACTTCTTACATCCTCATATTTTCTTGATCCTTGCTGTAAAATTATAGGCTGGAAATATACTGTGCTATCTTAAACCATAAACACAATAGTAATCACATAAATAGAAAATACTAGAAATCTATCAAGAGTGTAACTGATTAGACAGTAAAAATTTAGTCTGAAATCAGAGCCTTTGGGTTTTTTTCCTGAATGGCTTGGCCAACTTGAAGTAATTTCTTGTTGTCACATGCTTTTTTAAAAAAAGGAATCCTTAGTTTATGCAGAAAACTTTTAAAATCCCAGCTATTGGAAAGCTTTTGTAGGGTTTGTTATTCCTTTTGTGTAGCTTTTGCAATTTTTTACAGTATACAAGAATGTGAACACACATGCATAATGTAGGAAAGTGTTCTTCCTTACTCCATTTCACTAGGCACAATTAATTTTATTAGCATATTTATTTATTAATTAATAATAAATATTAGCATATTTATTTATAATTTAATGGAAATATTATATACAAAATTCTTACCATTTGAGAGGTTGCTGTTATTTTAGTGGAGAAAGATAGGCAGCCTTTCCAGTTTCTGTGCCTCTGTGCTACAGATTTTAGAATAAATTCTTGAGACAGCTCCTTTCAATGAATATCTCTTCCAATGTCTTGTGCTTGTTCCTGGCCCCTAGTTGCTATTAAGCTACTTTAAAGTGACATTTTGCTGGAAGTGCAGAGTCTGGAGGTCTTTTTAACTCATATGAACACCAGCTATGCTCTGACCATGTATATACACATTTAAAACTAGAATGATAAACCTGAAATGTGCTCTGGTCATAAGAAAAACTCTCAGATTGGAGTGAGTTGCTTGCCATGTTGCTACTAATCCATTGCTGCCCATATACAATGCACTAGCTAAGTGGTATTTCTAGACTGCTCATTGTGTCTTGTTCTTTGTTGATTTTTCTCATTCTGTGCATTTGAACTACTTTAGGTGGAAGTACTTAGCTGAGAGATTCACAGAAAGAACACATAGCATGGGGTGGGTGACCTATGAAGTCAGACATGAAAGATTCTTGTTTGGCTATTTTTCAATGCTGTTTCAGTTGAATCTCAGGCATTACCAGCTGTGACACTGCACAGCAGTCATTTTGTTTCCTTACACTAGCTAGACAGATTTATCAATTTCTTTTCCTTGTTATGATTTTTTTTCAGTTGTTGCTCTAAAAGGGAACAGGACAGAAAATGCAATATTGGAATCTGGAATAAAGATGGATTCTCAAATGCCTTTTACAATTGGTGCTCTGGGAGGAGGGTCACAATACAGAAATGTCTGAAACTGAGGTAGAACACCTATTTAATGAGTTCTTTGGCAAGTAAAATAATTTGTTGCTAGTAAAACCAACCCTTTTTTTCTTTTTCCAAGCAAAAGCTGTGTGACTGAGTGGAACTGAGGATCAGAGTTTAAATACAATTTGCTCTTCCACCTGGTTTTGATCTAGAGCTCAAGCATGTGACTGGCAACACTCACTGTCACAGCAGGGAGACCTGCTAAGGGGGGAGAGAGCAACATGTCTCCCTATTCCTCAGATTGTGAAAGGTATGAGATTGACAGCCTTGGAAAAATAAGTCTCCTATTTTATTCAAAAGAAAAAAGATGGAAGTGCAACCATAATAAAATGTTCTCCCTCAGTGCTTTGCCACTTGTTTCAGGCCTGCTTTAGCTGAACTGTCTGGAGGGGGTGAGGAGATCCCTTTGCCTTTTGACCAGTTCGGTCTTTGTCCCACTGCTATGACTCTGCACTGGGGTGCCAATTGTGGTTGTCATCTTTTCTTGGGTGGTTGCCACCTGTCCATTAGAAGCTGGCTGAAGACCAGGAATTCACTTCATATTGACCACAGAATAGATGTCATAGGCTCAAATTAACATTTTAAACACTGAGTCTGGATTTGAAAAAGCAATTTAGAGAAGAAAGGCAAAGAATCTCTTCTTCCCTGATCACTTATTTATGGAGTTACTGTGTATTGAACTACATTCACTTCCACTTGATTAGTCTCTGTCTGTTGTAAACTTTCTCTACATAATTATTATTTCTGTTTTTAAAAAAATCATTAAAGCTCTGAGGCAGATTAGCACCCATCTTGTAAAAACCTTGGTTTGTCTTTCTCAGCTGAAAGATAACATTTCCTTCCAGTTCTTGTGGCTGGCTTGAGGGTCCATACTGATCTCAAAGAGCAGCCCGACCCAAGGAATTACAAAGCCTGGAAAACCTATCCTTAGTGATCAGTTCGAATGCATCATTATTTTGAGGTGTCATGACCATGGGAGAAAGATCCCATTAAATGTAAAAGAGATCAGTATCAGAGATAAGAAGAGACATAAAGATGGGCCAGAACATGAAAAAAAGCCCAACTATGCAGCTGACCAATAAATTTGGAGTCTGGGTATTGGGTTTTTTTCACAAGTTGTCGAATTGAATATAAAGGGACTTTTTGGTGGATGGATTATTTGTCACTGTGTATCAGAATCTAGTTGGTGATTTAGGGACTTGTCAAAATGGCACAGCTGTATCCATAAGGTCTACGGTTGTACTAGTGATTTGTCTGTAATGCTGTGGCATTAAAGCAGCTATGATATATAAGGCCATTGGTAATGTACTGTACTGTGGACATCCAGAACAAGATACAGATGTACTAAATCTACCACTGTTCTGTCAAAGGGAATAGCTGCCATAATAACACACAAAGTCATAAGCACAGAGATAGAATTAAAACCCCCCAAAACCCAAACTGCTAAAATAAGCATTCCTGTCATGTTTGCACAAGAATTTTATTCAATAAAAGGAAGTGACCATGAACTGGGAGGAAAAAAATATCTCTGTTGGCAAAAAGATATTTTCATTATGTGGGAGATGGAGATAGGATCACTTCTCTTTTTTTAACCTTTATAAATCCCCAGGGATTTGCAATGATTTATACTCATGGACCTAGATCTGCAGGAGAACATGGTGCTTTTAAATAGTTTGCTTTGAGATGCCTTGCTCAGTAGTGGAATCCTAGGGTGTTGCTTGCTGCAGTCTAAAATGCACTGCAATAGCATATTTCTTTGGTTTGGATGAACTCTTCAAAGTGAATTGCAGCTCTGTGAATTAAAAAAAATACCACATAATTTTAAATATCTGTGTTACAATGATAATCTTTTGTGTTGTACAATAGATGGTGTTAGTCCACTGGAAGAATAAGAACCTCTTGCTTTTTCTTGTCTGAAAAATGGATGTGCAAAACTGTCTGTCATTCTAGTTGTTACCTTTGAGGTTGTAAAAACTGCAGTCAAGTTTCCAGTTATATTTTGATCTTCCAGGTTTTGGGTTTTTGTTTTTACTTTATTTATTTTTATTTATTTATTATAAAAAAATTAAAAATTAAAAAAAATAAAGTAGTTTTCTTTATTGCAACAAAATTGTTCTAATCAAGAAAGAACATCTTGTTTTCTTAGTTTAGCAGTGCCCACCCACCCTGGCCAGCAGTCAAGGTCTCAGCACTGATATTGATTTCATGTTTGACATCTCTAATGAAAAAAAGGTCCTCATTGCACTCTTCCCAAGGGAAAGAACTATCCACAGTAATCACTTTTATCTTAGGACTGAAGAAAAAGATTTCATTTTTCTTTCATTCAGACTACACACTACTCATGCTTTTTGTTGGAAATCTGATCCCTGTAATTTAAAAAAGATAATTTATATTGCAGTGAGAGCAATGGTTAGTTGAGAAAAAAACAATGTTTAAAACAGTGATTTCAAGGAAATGCAGTATCAGCTTTTCAAACTATGTACTTCCCTAGTGCACTCATCACACATGATCAAATGTAATGTTTTGTCAGGTTTTAGACACTTTCCTATTAGAGTTACATCTTTTACTTCATCAAACTAGGGCTCCGTTGAAGGACAGATTGTACAAATAAACATCAGTTGGAATGTTTTAAAAGAGGAATTGTTTACTGATTGAAATACAAAAACTGTTGCTCATGCTTGGAGATCAAATTACATGCTTAAGAGAAAGCAAGCTACATAATTTGTTGACTCATGGTTCATAAGAAATGTCAGGCTGTATCTTTTGATGTGAAGAGTTGCAGAATCTCTTGTCTTTATTAGATGAAGCAGAAGACAAAAGTTTTGTCTTAAAAACAATGTCAATATACATAACAATCTCATAGCAATCAAACTGTAATCCCTCTGTGAGGGCAAGACGTGAAGTGCATGATCTGTAACATTTAAGCTAAGGAGTCTTTTGTTTTATGACAAAGTATGATACTGATAAACTCCAAATGAGTTCCCAGAGGGAATGTTTTGCCACATATTGTCCTTCATTTCGATTACTTAGAGCAGCTATGCAGTGTGAAGACAGTCTTTCAATATAAGACAGTGCAGAAGTAGGGACAATAAGGTGTATCTGAAGGATAAGCCTGGAGGTACATGCATACATGCACTAAAGAAACATCAGATCAAAGAGCAGCTCAGCCCAGCTCCCATCTTCTGGCATCTTACAGGGGAACACTTCAACAAGGTGAAACACAAAGTGATGTTTGCCCCATGGTTATCTCTGCCATAATGTGGTTTGTGAATCAGGAACCTGGAGTCACCCATAGTGTTTTTGTCCTTTACAGAATTTAGTGACAAATGTCACAGCACCATCCAATTTCTTGCAACATTTGGGAGCTCTCTTACACTGGAGATGTTATGTAGGGTTCTCCCAGAGGGGTCCTCCACATGTCAGTGTTGTCTCCTGTTTATATCTTTCCAAGATGTCCAAACTATGGACAAAGAGGAAGGACTGAAATTTCAGTTGAGCAAGAATGAAAATATACTGAAGATATGCTGAGAGTATTTTTCCTACCCATACGTATGGAGTTGCTTAGTATTTTTCCATTATTCTTCCATTATATTTTTATATGTGTGGTTAATAGTGCTGGCTGCATCAACAGAGGTTTTGTGAAAGAATAAACATAGCTCAGTATGAAGCATGTACAAGATACACACAAGGGAAAACTTGACCAATTAAAAATCATTTTCTTGAAATGGCTCTACCTGATCAGACATAACTGTAGTGGTATACTTGATGAAGTAGCATTTTCAGTGCTCTCACCTCAGTCTTACACTGAAATGGGATTATTTTATAATCTCAGGTAATGGAATCCTGGGACTCCAATAAGAACTGAAATGGAAGAAATTATTTTTCAAGATCATTGAAGAAAAACTTGGTCTTATCTTTTCCAAGGTTCATAAAATAAAGATTGTGAATTCCGGGTGTGTAAATATCTTAAGATAGACTGCTTTAAAAATAAAAGACTATTTTCCATGAAGTATAAGGAAGGATGTAGGAATTTAGTTAAATATTCTTGGCCTTTGTGATTCCTGACTCAGAAGCATGGTCTAACCTTATAGTTGACATTGTTTTGAGAAGAAAGTTTGACTAGACACCTAAATTATGCTGCAGTCCTGTGATTCTNTCAATGATAAAAAAAACAGAAAAAAAAAAAAAAAAAAAAAAAAAAAAAAAAAAAAAAAAAAAAAAAAAAAAAAAAAAGCCCATTACTTCATGCAACATGTTTGGGAACAAATTGCTGTCAAGTTTTGAGGTCTGTTTTCTAGTTGGTTCACCATAGCCACATATAAATATGGGAGAGTGGGATTAATGTGACCAAGCACAAATATATATTGTACAGTTGCTACTGTCAGGCTAGTCACCTTAGATTACCTTAAGAGTAATATAGAAAGTAGGTGTTTTTGAGTATAAATGGCATAACTTAGTTTAGGTATCTCATTTAAAGAATTGCATGCTAGAAGGCCAGTTTCTTCCTCCTGACTAAGAAGAACTGTCACCTAGCTCAAAAGTAGAAACCCATCCTTGCTGACTGAGAGTACCCCAAAATTAGTTGGATAAAAGATTAAAAAAGAAGCGGATGATTCCATTTTCATTCCAAGAATTGTGAGAATGAGTTTGTTGCTGCATTACAAAAAGACTGCAAAAGCCTTTTGCATGTTTCAGCCAAAAGATGGGAGATGACCCCCTATGTTCAGAGTCCCATGCCAGTCATATTTTTGCACAACTGCATCTTTTTCCTTTACTCAGCTACTGTAAATAAAGCAGGTAAGCTTCACCCCAGCAATAAGATCCATACAGATCTTACCAACCAGCTGCATCCATGTCACTGGAGACACAATTGCTGCAGAGCAATATCTGCTTGCAAGGCCACAGAGTGTGTAAGAGAAGGGAGAAGGACGTTATCCCTTCAAAGAGCAGCGCACCTAAACACAGAAAGAAGGGATTAAACTTTCTGTGTAGCAATCATATGCTTTCATATTTTTTGTGCATATCACCCTGGTCATCTGCTAAAAGAAGATCCCCCATGTTTTATTAGTTATGTTGTTCATAAATGGGTGAGGGATAATACAGCTTCATTTGTCCTGGAAAACCTTCTCTTCATTTTGCATTTCTCTGAATATGTTCTTTTCATGTTTCCTTTTCTTATGTAGCCTTTACCACCTCCATGCACCCCACCCCTCCCCACCCTGCCTCTGCAGCCCCCAGCTGTCCAGGCTCTGATTCCCCTTTGCTTCAGACTTCATGAGAATATTGAAGGTTTGTTTTCAAGTACCAGCCTTCTCCAATAGACAATGATATCTAAGTATGGGTTATATTTGAAAACAGTGAATCATGATAGATTGAATCAAGAAAGAGAAGTATGTAAGATTGAAAGGCAAACAAAGAAAATCTGATGTGATTCTAAATAATTCAACTCATACCAAGAGCAGAAGGTAAAGCAGAATATAACTTCTACAGAAATAACTGAAAAAAGGAACTGAAAAAACAATCCATATATCTATACTTCTCTTCCTACTGTCACTGTTCTTTTCGTATTTTCTGTCAATCAGTTTTTCAGTTTCTCTGTCAGAATTTCCTGATTGATTTAAGCATACAGAAATGAACTAGAATGCATGGCTTACAGGTATTGTGACTTTAGTCCTGAATATTGCAGCATGCCCTGTGGTGTCTGGGGTCAGCTGGACTAGATGCAATTGCAACATTTGTAGCAAGTCACAGAGCCATGAAAGCATTTCTCTTTTTTTCTATGCTTCTGAGCAAGCCCATGAAGTTTAGAGAGATACTAGATATGTATGAAGCAGCATCTGATAAATTCAGCAAAACAGAGATCTGTAAGTTTCTGTGTCTGTAAAATGTTTACTTGTGACAGTTCTGTGACACTCAGGGGGAAATTACTAGATAACCATGCAAGCTATAGGGAGGTAACTGCATGTGCTCTAGGGAGATTTAAAGAAATGCTGGTGTGAGTCTAGAGATAATGGTTCTGTGTAGATAAACTTGTTGACTAATTTCTTTCTCTTAGAATATCTTTACTAAACCATCTAATGTTTGAATTACAGCAATACCACAAAACCTATAAGGCTTATTTTATAGACCTATTATGAAGAAAAACCTTTAGGGTAACTTATATGACCTGGAAGAGTCCTAGTCACTAACATGTCACAAATAGGCAAATAAAACTCTGATAACTATAAAATCAAAATAAGGTATAAATATAAGTGTTTATTAGTATATCTACCATTCTAGTGCCAGCCATTAAGGTATGAAGAGATAAAGTCCCAGCTTATACTGTTGCAAACCTCAAATAGGCAGAAACCCTACCTCATTCCCCAAACCATTCCTTTTTAAATGCTTTTTAAACCAATCTCTCTTAATTCTTAGTTTTTATGTCTTTTTATGTTTGTTTTTTAAAACATAGATCAGCATTTATTAAATCTTTTCTCTGTCACTATAACAGTGACCCATTTAAACAGAGTAGGGCTGAGCCCTGTATCACCTGCTGAAACAGTGGGAGACATTCCCTCAAATTACTCTCTCCTCCAGTTACTTTTTACTGGTTTAATTTTTCAGACTTTGGGAAAATGATTTCTGAAACTAATTTGTTCTTTTACACCTGGGCATTTGGCTCCTGTCCACGTCTGACTGTTTGACTGCTTACAACCTGATCTAGCACTAAATGTTGCTGTTTCATATGCTGTCATGCCCAGATTTGAGATTTGTTCATCAAAGCCTTTGCCAGAATGAAACTGTTCTCCAAACCCCGTAGTGCTAGTGATGGCTAGAAGTCATGAGGGGTGTGTGGATAAATAAAACATCCTTCCTGTTTCAGTGATTCCTTGATAGCTGCAAGCTTCCCTAATGCTTGCTGATAGATACCTCAGCATGGAAATCATAAGCATGTGGGAGCAGGAGTATCTGAAGGAACACAGGTGGGATAAGACCAGTAAAGGAGAAATGTTCCTTGAGGAAAAGGTGAATTCCCTCAGCAGTTCAGCTGCTCCTGGACTGGAGGAGGAAATTTGGACTTTGAAAATGAAAGGATACAGAGAAGGACAATACCAGCACACTGCAAAGGAAAACAATTAAATATCTGAGACTGTCTCATATTTGTTTCCATTGTGGAGGACTGTGTGCCATCTGTGCTAGGATGTGCATGACAACCTTGTGACAATAGCCATCTTGCATGGCCAGAGGCAAGGTAGGTCTGAAATGCACCTAGACCATGGAACAGCATTGGACATGGATCAAAGATACTACAGATCTCAGATGCTCTCCAAGATTCAGATAAACTGGGCCTGTGTAAGGCAATAACTCACCTTAGGTATCAGATTAAAGCATGGTGGGCCTTCAAATAAAGTTGTTAATTTTTTGACTGTCTTCCCTTTTTCCCTTTCCTGGTGCATGACAGTAGGGACCAAGTAAAAGCTCCTTTAGATCTTGTCAATTTACAAGTACAGTTTGTATGGCAATCAAAAGTAAAAAAGAAAAAAAGGAAGATATTATTATTAGCAATCCCCAACTGTTCCCAAATGAATGATTTTGGCCATGCAAACAGTTGGAATTTCTAGCAATATAAACCAATATATTACTGAAAACCATGCCTAAGCATTCAAATAAAATACATAGACAATTTAAAATTATCCATGCAAGCTATCCAGTAATTACTTATTTGGACTGCAGGGTTTTTATGGATGAAATTTAAATTAAATGTAAAATATAAATATCCAATCCAAAATGCCTTAATTTTTCAGCCATGCAAACCAAACAAAATTATTTGCATGCTGTTTTTGAGTTCTGAAGTGGACAGAGAGGAAGTTTGCTTCTGGGTCAGAGGGTGAAACTTTGAATTAGCTCACAAAATGAGACCAGCCTGGCCATCCGTCCCCTTTTGCAGAGTTTCAGATTTTTCTTGGCACAGGAATCCTTTTGTTTCAACATAACCTTGAAAACCTTGAAAATATGTTCAAGCAGTTTAAAGCATGACTGTGTATTCCTGAGGACTCTTCTATGTGGAAGTGCACAGAGACACTGCTGAGAGGCAGGAATTAAAACCTGCCCTGGTGTTAATGCCTCACAGTTATGTAGATTAGAGGTAGTAGGTGTTGGGCAAATACTCCTTGATTCTGGTAATACAAATGTGTATCTGAAATACAATGGAATACAGCTGGCTGGCTGAGAATGTGGGCAAAGACTGCACTGTACCATTTGCATCCATGTGAAAGAGTTTTCTGTAGACTGCCATTTTTCTGTAGATTGATAGGACATCTTTCCATAACCCTCTCCAGAAGCTCAAAGAGTAGCATTTCCAGTTCTTTAGTTGGCAGCTCTCTTTGAGCCTTTAACTTCTACATGAAAGACACATCAGCTAAGATCTGTCTGTACCAGAATAGCCTTTCTTTCTTATTTGCATTCTATTTACTTTAGAATAAATGCTTGGGACACCAAACAAGCTACCATCATTGTCTGAATTTCAAAAAATTACCTGTGCTGTCTCCCTTGTGACTCTAAATTATTATTAGAAAACCTATGATGATACTTCTTTCAGTTCATTGTTTCTGGGAAGATTTTGATAGAATATTTAAGAAATGTTCTCACTGATCTTCTTGTATTTGATAAATCTCTAAAAATATCTTTCTTAACCTATTTTCACCATTGGCATCATTTGGGATATCTGTAAGAGGTATGCTCTACACAATGAATAAAAGACCAATTTTATGTCAGAAGAATAAAAGAAGAAAGAGGGAGGTGTCTGTCAAATGCCCCAAAGTGTTATGAGCCTGTGACCCTTGATACATAGGAGGGAATGAATGAAAGAGACCAAAAGAAATATAAGAAATATAAGAAATTGCTTCAAGACAGCATGTTGCTCCTGTGCCAAAAAAAGCAGATGGCAAAAGGGATCATGCAGGAAAAAAAAAGCAAAAAAAAAAAGGCAAAAAATTGTTTCCCAGAAGCCAGTACGCAATAGGAATAACAGTGCACAACTCCTTTGCTATTTCCAGCTTAGTTTCAGGTGTAGCATAACAAGAAAACTCTTCCATTCAGCATCAAGAAAAAGGGGAAAAAAAAAAAAAAAAAGAAGCTACAGGTATAATACTTACAGATGTGCCAGTCAGCAGGAGATATTTTAACACAACAATTAAAATGGTTTTCTTTTGAGGCATTATTATTGCTTATTTTGCAATGTCCTATATATCAACCTCCAAAAGTTAATACTCTGCTTTACTTCACAGAATACTTAATTCTTTCCAGAAGGACATTTTTTTCAAGGAGTCATACACTATCTTATCAATCACTTAACATCAAATCCAAAACTCCACTAAACAGGGCCACAAATATACTCTTAGGGCTGTTTGTGAATTCACACCATGATGTTATTTTGCAACTACCTTTGTAGCTAACTGTTGAGAGTTAACAATTATGCTGTCTGTGTCTCATTCACTCCTAATTTTTTAATTGGCCTCTGATTTAACAGGTGACCACAATCTTCAGCAATAACATCAGGGACACTTGAAATTCTGAGATCCAGGCTTCTTGCAGTGGATGCCTTGAGTTACTTCAGTCTAAGAATTTAAAAATTTTTGAAAGCAGGCTTTATCTGCTCCAAGACTGTGGATTCTAGACCTTCTAGGTCCTTCATATTGCAGTTCTAGAGCTCTTTTACAGCTTTGTGGGCAAGGGTAGCTCACAGGATGCTGGTATTCCGTGGAGGCATGGAAACTGTATTCCCCCTATTCTCATTTCTTCCACGGCAGACATCATCCCTGCCTTTTGGTAACCCACATTAATTTCTGTGAGACTTCCTTGATGATGAAGATACTAAGAGGCAAATCTGAGTCCTAAGTAGTAGTGTTAAAATATGGGCAGCCTGTTAAATAATTCCCCATTCACAAGAGGATTAAAAGGGTACTGTTTTGCAGGACTCAGTTAATGGCTTTACATAAGACAGAAGAAATAGCATGTGCAGCTTAAAAATTAACCAGGATAAGTCTTACTTTTATGCACCCCGAAGATAAAACTTTCTGAGTTCTTATGCTTCAAAGTAGTTCTGATTTTAGTGTGGCACTGCTATGGAGATGTGGTAAACTTTACATACAATATTAAAAATGTAACCTTCCCTATCTGAAGTCAGTAAGCCACCCCACCTATGCATCATAATTCAGATTTATTATTTCCTGAGCCCAGAATGACCATTCTGCCATATACAGATGGTCAGTGAATGCTCTCAGCACCCATCATTTTCTATTTATTATCTGTCATCCTAACATTCTCATTTTTCTCTGCTATCATGGTGTTCAAGTTCCTGACAGCTAAATGTGCTATCTCTTCACCAGATACAAAACCATACTAGCAGCCTCAAATCTGATAGAGAGGGGGAAGTTATCACTGAAGACAGGGTGAAGAAAGACTGAATTATTGACTGGAACAAGAACAATTCACCCTCAAATTTTTGTAATCCCTTGAAAATCCTAACAGTATCTCACAGTTCACAGCAAAAACAGTCCCCAGTGGCAGCAAGCAAAAGAGAGGGGTATGAGCAGTGGTGCCTATCCTCTGTGCAGGGCATCTTTTCTTCACAGCCACTCACACTGAGGTCAGTGTGCATGGGAAAACTGCAATACTGGTATCTGTGTGCCAGCATGCCTGCTAACCACATCATTTCTTAATGCAGACACAGGGAAAGAAAAGAGTAGGAACTTTCACTTCCTCTCTCTGTTTCTGGGGTGGAATTTGCTTCCACATGCCAAGTCTGGAACAGCAAATTAAATATGTCCGGCGCTGTCATCTGAAGTCACCTTGAGAAGAGCAGCCCACAGTCACAATAACCTGCTGTTCTAGTCCCCCAAAGAGGACGCCTTCCTCTTCTGAGTCCTTAATTATGCCTGAGCTGTGCCTGAAAGCTGAATCATAGACTTACAGAAACGAGATTAGTTTGGATTGGAAGGGACATTTAAAGGCCTTCTAGTCTAGTCCTCTCCCATGAGCAGGGTCATCTTCAACTAGAGCAGGTTTTTCAAAACCCCATTCAGCCTGACATGGAATGTTTACTGGGATGATGCCCTCACCATCTGCGCCAGTTATTCCAGTGTTTCCAGATTATGTGAGGGAAATCACACAGAGAATAATTTTCCTACATCAAAACCAGTGTCAGTGTTAGCTATTTAGATAATGCAATACAGATTCTTGTGTACATTCATTTGAGTTATTTAATTTACTACTGTAGATACGCTTACTGAGGTTAAGGGTTATGAGAGCGACTCTTACACACAGGTTATTGGTTTAGCCTATTCCCTTTTGTAAGAAGTTTTCTCCATCAGTTTACTGCAATTTGTCCTTATTATAAATGAAGACACTGTGTAAAGCTAACCATTTTCATAAGCAGAAAACGAACGTTCTCTTTAAGACTTTATGTCATATTTATTTCATTGCTTCTATAAAAAAGCCAAGTAGAAAATGTTGGTGTGACTATGATTTTTTAATTAAACTTCCAGTATATCAATTTTTATTATTTAATTAGGGCTTTTATTTCTACAGGCAAGGCTAAGTGGAAATGTTGTCAACTTGCATGTTAATTTAGAGGCAGAATTCCTATAAATCCATCTAGTTATGTTTACACTTCATCCAGTGACTATGTTTTGGTGTAGTCACATCTTTGTGTTAGGGTGTTTAGAAAGCTGAAGACCTGTCTGTGTCTTCACCCTTGATCTGTTTATTTTTTTTCTCACTATAGTCTTTTTCATTTCTCTGGACAGCAATTCTGACTTCTGTGACCTCCTTTGTATCAAAAGACACAGTACTGACAAGGCTGTTTGTGTCCCTTGATAAGAGATCACTTGACCTGGATTCCTGCTGCTTCTCCTCCCTCTTTCATTTGCTTGCATACAGTGATATGTGCTTTGTGGACACAAGGTGAGAGAAGATAGAGCAGGAATAACCGAGGAACACAGGTCTAGAGGCATCAGGAAAGCATGAAGAGCTGTCACTGTGAGCCAGGAATAACCTAATGTTGCCATCTGACAACTGCTCAATGACATGCATGAAGTAAATTTGGTGGTCTCATCCCAAATCCCTGTGGGCAAGTGACTACATCATAATAACTAATATGGTAACAAGGACTCACTGGCATTACTGGGAGCCTCCACTGACTGCACAGGCTTCTGGATTTGGTCACACTCACTGAGCAGGTCAAGGGTGGGTGTAGTACTTCCCCTGGACAAGGCTGGGCTCCTTTTTTTGAAAAGGTCAACTTTTTCACACTGTCACTGATGCCTTTTTTTTTTTTTTTTTTTTTTTTTTTTTTTTTTTTTTTTTTTATATCAATATTTTTTTTGTGTAA
>WEIU01004897.1:36442-58340 GCA_013389925.1 Aegithalos caudatus | reverse complement strand
TTTTTTTTTTTTCTGCAACCAGAGACAGAGGAAATAACACAGGGCTTCCTAAAAGATGGACAAAAATCTCCATGGAAGCAAATAGAGAGATGGGTGACCTGAGAGGAATAGGCATGCTTCTGCTTGTGTGGGGAATCGTACTGGTTTTGACTGGGACAGAATTCTTTGTAGAAACTTGTCTAGTGATACCTTTTGGATTTCTGACCAAAATGGTGGTGATAAGAACCCCTCAGTTTAGCTCTTGCAGAGCAGGGCTTACTCAGCCTCAAGGTTTTCTCATGCTGCTCTCTCAGTGGGTGGACTGGTGTGCACGAGAGGCTGGGAGAGGACCCAGCCAGGACCACTGACCCTGAAGACCAAAGGGATATCCCACACCACGTGACATCGTGCTCAGCAATAAAAACTGAGGAAAGAAGGAGGAAACAGAGAATGTTCAGAGTTAAGACATTTGTCTTCCCAAGTAACTGGTGCATGGGATGGAGTCCTGCTTTCCTGGAGAGGACTGAGCACTTGTCTGCCCTTGGGAAGTGATAAATGAATTCCTTGTTTTGCTTTGCTTGTATGCACAACTTTTACTTTGCTTGTTAACCCTTTTTCTCACTTTTAGTTTTCCAATCCTGTTGCCCATCCCCTTTTAGTTTTCCAATCCCATCCACTGAAGAGAGTAAGCAAGCAGCAGCATGGCGCTGAGCTGTTTACTGTGATTAAACCAGAGAAATGAACAAGAGCTTCCCAGACCTACATAGTTGTGGTGGGTTGTGATTTTGGTTTTGTGGTTTTTTTTTTTTTTTTTTTTTTTTTTTTTTTTTTTTTTTTTTTTTTTTTTTTTTTTTTTTTTTGTGTGTGTGTGTGTGTGTGTGTGAAAACACAAACAGAGCTGGGTGGCATTTTCTGAAGAGATTCCATCAGTGGACTCTGTATCTCCATAGTTTAGACAATTTTTCCAGGAAAGAAAATCAACACTAATGTTCATTTGAACTTGCATCTCCAGATTCATCAGCTTTGAGAGTCCAGAGGAAAAAAGTTGACTGAATGGATGGAGCACCTCTCCTATGGGGAAAGGCTAAGAGAATTGTGATGTTCACCCTGGAAAATAGAAGGCTTTGGGGTGACCTAATTGTAGCCTTCCAGTACCCTCCTGGAGGAAGCCTATAGGAAAGATACACTATTTGTGAAACATGTAGTGACAGGACAAGGGGGTATAGATTCGCACTGAAAGAGGGCAGGTATNCTGAAAAGGGAGAGGGTTTAAATTAATATTTTTTTTTTTTTTTTTTTTTTTTTTTTTTTTACTCTGAGGCTGGTGAGGCACTACAACAGGTTGCCCAGGGAAGTTGTGGATGCCTCATCCCTGGAGGTGTTCAAGGCCAGACTGTAGAGGCCTCTGAGCAGTCTGGCTAGTGGAAGGTGTCCCTGCCCATGACAGAGGGATTGGAACTAGATGACCTTTGAGATCCTTTCCATTACAAACTATTCTATGATTTTATCATATACACGTCAGCATTTTAGCCAAGCTGCAGGTGACTGGTCTCCACTTTAACAAATTCAAATATCAGTGCTTCACACTGCACTAGTGCAGCCGCACCTTTAATACTATGTGTAGTTTAGGGTGCCTCAACACAGGAAGGACTGTTCAGGTTTGTACAGAGGAGGGCAATGAAGATGGTGACAGCCCTCAATAGCAAGATTTATGAAGAGTGTCTGAACTCACTTTCTGTGTTCATCTTGAGAAGACAAGGCTGAGGGGTGTCCTCATCACAGCTAACATCTTCCAAAAGGTGGGCAGCAGAGATGGGGGTGCATATCCATGTTTATGTCCCACTATTATCTCTTCTCCCTGGTGAAAAGTAGGACATGAGACAACAGAATGAAGTTATGTGAAGGGAAGTTCAGATTGGACATTAAAAAAGTTCTTCATGAAGAGGGTGGTTGGTGAGTGGAACTAGCTCCCCAGAGAATGGCCACAGCATGAAGCCTGACAAGATCTCAGTGAACATCTGATTTAGGATTATATTCCTAGTCATATGGTTTAGTTTTAGTGAGTCCTGCAAGAAGCAGAGAGTTTGACTTGATGATACTTATGGGTCTCTTCCAACTCAGATATTCTGTGATACTGCTGGAAATCTGTATCAGCCTGACAAAAGGGAGTCCCATCCTCCCCTGGGTTAGGGTAGATCTACTGCTCCAGCACTGCATCTTGTGAATTCAAGCAGAATTCCTTCCTCAATCCCTTTCCCATCCTGTTCAAGCACTTCCTTTCTGGTTAGATCTTTGCAGAACTTTTGGCCTTTCCTGAGGGACCTGAGCAGAATGGGTGACGTTCTTTGCTTGAGTCTCAATAACCACTGTAGAATTTCTGAGCACAGCTAGGAATGTAATTTTAGATGTCAGTGACATTTTGTAGATATGCCTGGAAGCTGCCAATGGGCTGTGCTTTATCATGCCTAAAAAGGTACTGTGGGAAAGTAGATTGACTCATCTCTGGCCAGCATGTAACTGCAGATAATGGGGGAGGGGTTGCTCTGAATTTTTATAATTTTTAAAATAACCCTCCTAATAATCCTAATAATAATTTTGGTTTATCTGAAAGCCAAATAGAAAACAATATTAACTATTTATTTCCAAAATATTTCTCAATAAATAGAGAAATGAAATAAAAATCAATTTGTTTCAAGTCCTTAGGAACGAACTCAAATTCAAGACATCAAAATAGTCCATGAAAATAAGTTCCATTTTTAAACCAGCTGTAGTCCTAAGCAATTAAAATCTTTAATAAGAACTTACTTAAATAGAAAGTTGTTAATTTTAATAATTCTTTTTTTCTGGGGTGTTGACTGTGTCTGGATGCCAAGTTCTCACAAAAGCCTTTCTGTCATTTCTCTCCTCGGCTGGACAGGGGAGAGAAAATGTAATGCATGGCTTGTGGGCCAATACAAGGACATTGAGAGATCACTCACCAGTTACTGTCACAGACAGTAAGCAGACTCAGTGTTGGGAAATCAGTTTAATTTTTGTCAGCCAAATCAGAGTAGGGTAATGAAAAATAAGATCATAAAAACACCTTCCTTCCAACCCTCCTTTCTTCCAGGGCTTAACTTCCCATTTTATTTCTCTCCTTCCCCCACAGCAACGCAGTGGGATGGGAAATGGGAGCTGTGGTCAGTTCATCACGTGATATCTGTGGCATTGCTTCCTCTTCGGGCAGAAGACTTGCACTGTTCCATGCTCCCATGTGGGCCCTCTCCCATGGGAGATTGTGCTCCACGATATTCTCCAACATGAGTCCTTCCCAACATGAGTCTTTCCCACAACCTGCAGTTCTTCATGAGCTCCTCCAGTGCAGACCCCTTCCACATGTCCTTCAGGAGCTGACTGCTCCAGTGTTGGTCCCCAGAGGAGTCACAAGTCCTGACAGCAAAGATGCTCCAGCGTGAGCTTCCCATGGGGTCACAGACTTCTTTGGACATCCACCTGCTCTGGCAAGGGGCCTTCCATGGGCTGCAGGGGAACAACTGCCTCAACATGAACTTCACCATGGCCGCAGGGCTCTGCAGGGCTGTTGCTCTCACATATTCTCACTTCTCCCTCTGGCTGAAATCAGTCCTATTCAGCAACTTTTACCCTTCTTAAATCTGTTATCCCAGAATTGTTACCGTCATTACTGATGGACTTGGCCTTGCATAGTTGTGTGTCTGTCTTGGGGCCTGTTGGTATTGACTCCATCAGATAATAGGCGAAGCTTCTGGTGGCTTCTCACAGAAGCCATCCCTATAGCCCCCCCTCCACCTGCCACAACCCTGCCACACAAACCCAATACACTTTTGTTGACTAGAGAACCACTTATGGTCTTATTTTCAGAAATATTAGAAGTTGTAGTTATTCAGATATTCTGAATGTTGGGTCATGGTTTTTGTATCCAATATTTATATCGAAGAGGAAAAATGATAATCTTCATGATTGTATTTCTTTTTTTGCTTTCTCCTCTGGAAAGCTGAATAATAGCCATTTAAAAATATTTTGAGATTCTTTGATAACAGGCACTATATGAACGTAAATTATAACACTTTTAACATGCTGACTTTCAGTTTATTCTTATCTGTGTGGCAGTTATCAAATCTGATTTTACTTTAGAAAGTCATAATTTTATTAATACAATAAAAATTAACTAAGTGGAAGAATATTCAAGATCCAATGCAGTTCTATGGCAGCAAGGACTTTCACAATGAGGAAATCCATATGAAATTTCCACCTTAAATCTTTTTGTGCATTTTTTTCTTTTATGCTCATGACCTCTAAACTTCATTTGGAGTTTCACAAAGCATGAAACTTGGAGCCAGTATTTGTACCCTTACTGCATGTTTATCCTGGGTAAGTTAAACCTGGTGACTGTCCCTCTGCTCAGTGATTACTGACTTTAAATATGAAACCTGATCCATATTTGGGAATTTCATTATCCCCTTTTCTATCCCCTTACAGAACTGCCAAGGTGACAAGGCTGGGGGAATCTCAGATACTGAAATGCTGTGTGAATGGACTATTAAAGATGAGTTTATGGAATGGTCAGTCCTTGGCTGACCTCTAAAAGAGGTATCAGCCCTATTAGCAGTTCTGTTGATCTCAGTTCAAAAAATAGCAGGCACAAATCATCTACATTTCAATTTGCTTCTCTTCAGGTGAAAATACAATGAATCTTCATATTTACAGTTCTCATGATAGCAAGCCAGGGAGATATCTCATGACTTAATTTGGATAAAATGTTGGGTTCAGAATATGTCTGGGTTAAAGCCCAGACTGAGGCATGAGATTATAGCTGCAGAGAAAGCAGACATATAGTTTTGAGACATCTTCATTCAAACAGATTAATTTTAACAGGTATTCACAACAAAGAATGCTGTAAGCATTGTTATTCTTTAATGTTTCTTCTCTGCTACTTGATTTTGTATTTTTTCTTTCTGCTCCATTTTATTTCTTCATCCTCAATTCCACTGAAAGGTAGATTTCTGTATCTCCAAAATCTATTTATTTACTTACTTGTTTTTCTGTTCTTCCCATTATTTCTTCCCCCCTTTTTTTTTTGTCTTCTCATGTCATTCCCGCAACCAGCAAAAAGGGGCAGGGAAAAGCAAATCCCACTTAAACATGGCATTTTTCACCTTGCTCTCATAGTAGCAGCAGTGAGAGAGAGGATATTGGATTAAACATAACCACATAGCATGACCATGGTGCTTTGCACTGCCACACTAGATCTGGCCCCAGGTGACTTGAACCAAGTTAGCAGTGGCAGGATGTAGGATTTGCCTAAGATGAGTGCTAGCACTTGAGAAAGATAAGCAGCTCAAGAGACTCATAGTGGGACATAAACATGGATATGCTGCCAATCTTTTCACAATGGGCACCAACAAAAATTTTTCCCACTGGCTTGTGGCAGAATTCATATCAGACACATACACTTGCAGACAGGTGTCAAGGGACTGGCAAATGTATTCCTTTGCTTTGCAAGCAAACAAAAATGCTCTTTAATATCCAAATAAAGAAGCAACACCTCTTGAAAAACTTCTAGGAAGTCTGCTTGTATTTTGCATTGTATTCTATTTGTTTTGCTTGATTGAGAAACAGGTTGAAGATATTTTAGGAAATAACTAATGATAAAATCTGCTGCTTTATAGAGCCAAGAAGATTGTCTAGATGAGCTCCATGAATGAAAATCAGCCTGACAATTCTGATTTTGAAATAACTAGAAAGGCAGTGAAAGACAAAACAGTGGATACAGTAACCCCTGTTGTTCTTTTAATTTTGACATTGACATCCAAAGGGCATTCCTGAGTGCGCAGAGATATTCACATCTATATAATAACTCCAAATTTTGGGAGCAGTGACAAGTTACTGGGGGGAATCAGCTGGGTCACTGACTCTAGTTTTCTTTCTGCAGCAATACAAGGAAATATAATGAATGTTTTAGAGGAACCCACTGGAAATTTTATGCTTTTTCACCTGTGTTCCACCCTCTCAAACTTTTGTCTCCAAATATCCTACCCTTTAGGCAACACTTTACAAACACAAAAAGAGCAATATTTAGGAAAAGAACACAGCTGTTACTCTCTTATCACATTGTGGAGCATTTTATATGAACAGTGCTATAGACTTGATGCTTTGTTAGTTTGTAATAAAATGATGTTATACACGTGCTCCTGCTCATTTCTTTCTGCACATTGATACCCCACTCTTTTGCTGTGCACTGCAAGAAGAGAACAAAAATACCCTGCTATATTTAAATTCAAAGTGTAAGATGAAATACAAAACTAGGATCTCCACAATGAGGGCTGAAATGTTAGTGATCAGTATAATAAGCGCTGCACACAATATGCCAGCTGCTTAGTTAACCAAGTTCTTTGCAGGAATCAGGAGACACATTTAAAGGAAAAGTTTGAGAAGAGAACAGTCCTTTTAACATTTTTTTCCAGGAGAGTGTAGTTACTGCCAAGCATCTTGTCCTTTTAAAGGGGAGTAAGTGGGCCTGTGACAGAACCCATCCTATCTTGACAGTGCAGCTGGTGTTTAAAGGCCAGGACTGATAGACAATAGCATATTGGGGGCATTTTGCTGTTGCTTGTCCAGATGGTATTTGTCTTAATCATCCGTCAAAATCTCCAGTGATGCCAATCTAAGGCCTTTCAACAACAACTTTCTGTTTCAAAGATATAGATAGCCCTATTCTTAGCCNAAAAAAAAGACCCCATATTTTTTTTTTTTTTTTTTTTTTTTTTTTTTTTTTTTTTTTTTTTTTTTTTCATTCTCCTAAGGTTAACAGCTCCTGAATGGTGCTTGCAAAGAAAGTCTTCTTGTGAAGCTCCAGAGATATTTTGGCTGTTTTTCTGAATCCTTGGTAAAGCTGATTGCTCCGTGCAACTCCCCACTATATTAAAAAAAAAATAAAAAAATGCTGCTCAACAAGTATTCAGTAGAGAATGTAAACTATACAAGAATGTAGTTGGCCCGACTTTTGCATTACATTATACCTCATAGTTCAGGAATTTTGTTTGCCTTACAAGGTATTACAGACAGCACTGTAAATGCAGATCAGAGCTGCAGTAGCAGAACACAAGAGAGTTAAACAGCTGATTTAATGAGGTAGGAATTTAATACAACGCTTTATTCATAGAATTTGAATGTTGAAGGCCAGATGGTGTCAGCAGTATTTCCCTCTGACTCAAGATCCAAAATTAAAACAGATTTCTGTTTTATCTTATAGTTTTCAGCTCAAATCTTGCTACTGTTTCCAGGTAATACTTTCCTGGAATAATTTCTCCCTTTGCATTTCTACAGTACATGCCAAGTAATTAGTTCCTGAGCCACAAAAATGTGTGGTACAGAGTGCATCAAAGATCAACACAGTCAATGGACTGTCATGTTAGGGGCTTGGGTAACACAGCATGCTAAATGAAATAGATGTTCACTACTGTCCAGTGAACCATTCAGAGTTCAGAACCTTCTTTCCATGAAGGGATTATTACATTAGGTACTCCTAAAGGCAGAAAATAATATTCCAAGAATGGTTTTTGCTATAGAGAGATGCAGAACAAACACAGTGGCTCTAAAGAGTTATATCTTAACCATGTTGACTCTGAAATTGAAAGCAGTCACCTCAAGCAGGTCAAAGTTTCTCAGTATCCCAAAGACAAGACTTGCATTTACTAAAGCTGAATGACTCACTGCTCATTGGAAATTTAAGAGTTTTATTGCCATGATGCAAGAAGTCAGAGTGTATTTCTCCTTATCCTGTATTGACTACCTCTGACAAGTCATTGCTATGGTCAATTCTTTGTAGGCAGGTGTTTTGGAAACAGCATCTTAATCTGAGAAGGTGTGTGAGGTTGCCAGACTATCATGAACAAAAGCACGATTGGTTCTCCTGACATACTGTTCTCCTAGTTTGTATCAGTTTGTATCACTATGTTTTCCCTCTCAAAAGTGCTAATTCATCTGGCTTTGTTATGAGAGATGGATGTAAGTCTGGTTTTGTTCACCTTTCCAGGCTGAAAAAAGTTCCAGCAGCAAGTTCCCAGTGCCTGAGATCTATTCTGGTAACTGAGACACTTTCTGTCTCAGAAGCAAAACCAAGCAACTGGAAATTCCCTCAAGACACGATTTGTCTTTGCAAAAATCTTTCTCATCCCCTTAGAGGCCTCAGAGAAGAAGCTGCAATTATCTTTTCACCTGTGCTCTTACTCTATCCCTTCTTTACTCTCACACAAAAATCTTTTTAAACTTCAAAGCATTTCCCTACTTTGTTGTTTCAGCATTTAGGCATTCACTGCACGCTGACACAAAATAAACAATCCAATCCAGTCAGTCCTCAACACAAAAGTACAAGAAATGAAATTCACTTCTTATATAATGGACTTGGATATAGATAAACCGGTTTGGTTTCTTTCTGCAACATCTTTTTTTTTTTAAATTTTATTTTTTTTTACAGTTGTTTTCTTGTTCCAGAAGGGATGATCGGAAAATGTAATTGTGCCCTGCAGAGAAGTGAGTGGGTTTCAAGTGGCTGGAATGAAATTGTTTGCCATTGCCAAGAAGAGAACAAAACATGAGAGTTGGGTATATGATCATCCCCTGAAAGCCCAGAAGAGTCACATTTTGCCAGTGCACCTCCTAAAAGCATTACAAATGGGTGAGTAAATGTGAAGAGGTTGGAGAGACGATAAGCAACACTCTCAAATTATCTTGGTGCAAATCAGAAGAACTGGAACATACCAAAGAAGTTATTTTTAGGTTTATAATCTTTAAATATTGAATTATATTCAGATAAAGAAATATTAGTACTCCTTGAAAATTATCTCAGTGCTACCAGTTACTGATAACTGTGATTTACTAACTTATCCTACAATCACAGAATAGTCCAAGAGGGACCATAAAAGATTATCTGGTCTAGGCTTTCATGGGAAAGGCAGCGTAAATGAGATTATCTAGCACCCTGTCAAATCACATATTTTGAGAATCTTCAGCAATGGGGACTATCCCACATCCCTGGGGAGGATATTCCTTAAGGTGAAATTATTCCCAGTGTGTGCTTTGTCTTCTCTGTGCTGCTCCTTGTGAGGAGAGAGCCTCTGCCCCCTCTGAAGCTGCCCTGTAAGTACTGGAATATCGTGATGAGCTCCCATCTGAGCCTTCTCCAGGGAGAAGAGCCCTAACTTCTTCAGTCTTTCCTTACAGGGCAGGCTCTCCAGCCCTTTGAACATCATTGCCACTCTCCTTTGGACCCTGTCCATTATGCCCATGTCCTTCTTGCATCGTGGGGAGCAGAAATGGGCATGCTACCCCAGGTACAGCCTGACAGGTGCTGCGTAGAGTGGAATGATCAATCTGTACCTCTGCTTGTAATGTCCCTTGTAATCCCCAGGATTCAATTTACCATTGTTCCTCCAGCAGCACACTGGTCTCTTGTGCTCACTGTTTCTCAAATCCTTTTCAGCGAGGCTGCTCACCAGACACGTAGATCCTGTACTATACTGGGCTCTTAGTTTATTCCAACCAAGGTACAGGATTTTGCATTTAGTTAAGTTTCATACTGTTCTTGGTAGGCAGTCTTCCAGTCTGTCCCTATATGTCTGTAAGATGGTTCTCCATCTGACACGTTTGTTCACCTCACCACCCAGTTTGGTGTCATCATCAGGAACCTACTGAGCTTCTTGCACTCAGGAGAGATGAATTACAACAGAATAAGAGAAATAAATTGTTAAAACTCTGAGAAATACTTGTTTTGGTGTTCTTCTTGTGCTCAGGGGAATTACTTGAAAATTGTAGTATTTCAACACGCAAATATTGGAGTGAAAATATGACTAATGACAGACATGTTAAATGACTATGATTGATGAGGATTTTGAAGACCGAATGAAGCTCTTGCGTTGGTTACTTGCATTTTATATGATGTAATCTTTTCAGGTTTTTGTGCCTTAGCTCTCTATATGCTGTACAGCTTTCACCATTTTATTTCTAACTAGCTTAATTGCAAATCTTATGGGGCTAACACTCTCCTTACAGGCATCACCAGAATTTAAGATCCTGAGCAATACTGGGATTTCTAAAATCTATTGCAGTATGACCATTAGTTTGGGGAGTGTTTGACAAATTGATGTATCTGAATAGCATTATTCATACTGGGATCATTTTCTTGTTTTCCACCTTTTCTTGCTAAGGTTGCCTCCCACCATTCCCCTCTTCACAATGTAAGTAATAATGCATAAGTTAGGATGAAATAAAAAATTCTTGAAGTGTCTGGAAATAGCACTTCAAACATAGTCAATACCCTCCTTGGAAACTGGCTTCTGTAAAAAAGAAATGAACAAAACAGTACTTGGCCTGAATAGTTTGAATTCTGGCCTTGCTGAAGTAAAGAATTACCATTGATTTTAACTGAGTGAGGACTTTTTACTTTGTGAATGACTTTGTGAAGCAAAAAAAAGGCCTAAGACTAGGATTTCCAAAGGTATCTGAGGTAAGATGCTTCTGGGATGCCTTGAAAATCCCAGCCTGAATCAGTTTTGTTGTTTCAGCAAATGACTCAACCACCCATATTTGAATCTATCTTTCTCTCTCTAGTAAACCAGATGGACTTGAATTGGTATCCTAAAGAGGAAAGACACAGCCTCCATTTAGCTATCATTTGAGTCATCTAGACTTAGAATATAGGGCATAATTATTTCTGTAATCCTTTTGTAATATCTGGAAATTAGTTATCCTGAAATGATGTATTTTAATTTATTTTCAAAACATTAAATATTAAAAGTGCTAACACATGACCTCTAGATGTAATTAATATAAGAAATGATAAACCAGGCATATAATTAAATGTCCTTCCCAAAAACAGAGTACTGGGGGAAGCAGTCATTAACTGAGATTATAAGGGAAAACATTACTACAGTCAGTCATCATTGTGAACAACAGCACAACAAGGTTCATTCCTATGCCTGTGGATATCTATTTATAGTATAATGACATGAGCTGTAATAACCACATGACATCTCTTCCAGGATCTGAACTTGTAGATATCTACATCTGGAGGAAGGACACATCAGGCAATGTTTATGTTTCCTGCTCTTATTCAACCAAAAACATGAAAAAAATTAAAACATCAGAAAATGAGAGTACAGTTTTTATTTACTTCTTTGTTTAAGGGAGTGTATTTTTCACTGATTCACCTGACATCAAACAAATTTTTCTTCCACAAGAGAAATAGCTATTGTTCATTTCAAGACTTGCAGAAAATACAGAGTATGCCAGCATTATAACCCAATCAACTTTGCCAGGAATTTGAATTTAATGTTGTCTAGTTTAAATTCCTAACTTTCAAAGAGGGTAAGTATTGTTTAAATTTGTTATAATAAGAATTATTTCATTAAATTCCATCATTATTTGAACAAACTAGGAAAATAATAATTGTGGTGGAGAAGAGGGACCAATTTTAGATCCTATTTCATAAATCCCATCCCCCCCTCAACAATTCCATGCCATATATAGATGGTGCTGGGGAGGGAAAAAAGTGATACGATGATAATCTAAACTTGGGTAAAATGAAGAAGATTGAACTCTTTAGGAATAAGCATGAAAGCTGTCTTGATTTCAACTTGACTGCATCTGTGAAGTGGAGGGATAAGAAGGCAGACAAATACAGTGAGGGAAAAGGAATGAGAGAAACAGTCAGATGTGACTAGTAAGCAAGGAGATACCCTATCCTACATTGTTTAGTGGAAAATATACACATATGCTCCAAATAAACAGAAAAAATTCCCCACTTAAGACTATGTGCCATAAAAGATCTGAGGGGCAAGCTGTATCCTTCATTTTTGTCCTGAGTTACTCTGAATTCCTTGGGATAAGACTGCTCTGCATGTTAGTGAAAGTGGGCTCTGGGAGGGCCATTTCTGTTTACTGTGTCCCTGTTGGTGAAAGGATGCATTAAGTAAGACATATTTGCATGGTATCCATTTTTCTTCCATTTGCTCTCTTTTTTTTTTTAAATTTTAGACATCAACAGAATGGGGATTCCTGGGGATTCCTGGGGATTCCTTCTTTCTAGAAAACAAGCTAATAAAATTCACAAGTACACTTCTTCCTGTTAGTTGTTCCTCAGCATAGTCCTCAGCATTTTAATTCTGGCCACCTGAAAATAAGCTGTTGCTGTGTCAACATTATTGACCTTTCAAATAGCACGTGAGTAAGCTATGGCATAGAACAAGTGTATTTCAGTTGGTGTAGAACCAACACAAGGACACATGCTCTACCTAATAGTGTAGCAAATAATTCTTCAGCAGGATGCATGGGCCAAAATGTGCTAACCCACTCCATGAGGGTCAGCAGGAATCATCAGTATATCATTGTTCCTTTCATGGCATGTTTCTATAGGCTCATTAAAGCATTCTTACATCTTCCCCCACCTTCTTTCAAGATTCTGTTTTTGTCTTTATAGACCTTACACCTCTGCTTTAGCTTTTTTCTTATTTCTATACTTTTGTAGATGTGTATTTTCTCCACATTTCACTGTTCCTTAAGGTCTGCAAATTCAGCTCTAGTCACATGTGTGCAAAAAATGCAATGGCTTGCAATGTATATATCCTGATCTGTCGATTTTCCCTTCCAAACTAGCAGAATGAGTTTAGCTACCTTCTGTTTACTGGAGAGATGTACTATTCCTTCTGTCTTGGAACATTCCTCATTACTAACATATGACTATTTATCTTCTGCTTTAAACTTATCTTTTTTTTACCCAATATTTGTCTCTATTTGGATAAAAGAAGGAATGAGAATTCTATAAGCTCTGTGTAAGCTGAAACACAAGTGCAAGCTGTGCTTCTACTTGGACTAGTGATGTGTCTTCCTCCTGTGTTGGCAGCTAGGCAATACAGATGTTTCCTTCTGAGCTAGAAAGGCTCAAAAGCACACAGATATCACAGGTTTGATTCTCTCTGCTAGTGACTTACTTGTAATCTTGGCATTTGAATCCTCTAGCCCTTGTAGAGCTGGAGAAGTAGATCCACTCTTGCCCAAGAGGGACAAGCCTCACTGATTTTTAAGAGTGCAATATTGACTGAAGTTTCCTTAAGCCCAGAAAATAACAGATTACTTTTCAGAGCCATAATACATTGTTTTGCTAGTAACATTGATGATATACAGCAGTGTCAAGGTTAAAAATTTACTTTATGCAGTAATATCCTAGGGTGACTTTAAGATGCTTGTATCCCCAATTGTCTGTTCTCTTTGTGCTGTATATTGAGTTCTGTACCTGGTTCTGGGAGCGAAGGGGGAGAAAGAAGCAGCACAATTTGTTTTGGGAAAACAGCCCTGACTCCTCCGCATTCCTGCTCCGGCAGTGTTCGTCTGAGGCACGGACAGTGGTGGGGTAGAGATCTCCGGTGCTATTAGTTAGTTAGTTTTAGCTAGCTGAGGCAGAGAAGTATCCTGGACCTTTTTTTCTTTCTTGGGACTGTTTAAATCTGCTCTGGACTGAAAAACCCAGAGGAGCACCGAGGGCTCGCACCTGCGGCCCACTGGGGCCTGGACCTCCGGAGGGACTGGGACTGATACAAGACTGAGTGAGCTGAGCTACACCCATGGCAAGGACTTCCTCAGCTCTGCCATCTCTCTTTGGAGTGGTGAGAGGTTTTACTGTTTCATATTATTCATTCTTTGTGGGCATTTTGTTTGTCAAATAAATAGGGGTTTTTTTTCCACTTTTCTCCAAGGAAGTTTCCCCAGACCGGCTAGGAGAGGGGCCATTTGAGTTTGCTTTCTGGAGGGATCCCTTTTTGAGGTTTCCTCCCAAATTTACCCTAAACTACAACAAGTTTAAAGTCCATCAGCCTCCAAATTGACTTTGGTTTTTATTTTTCTACACTGAAGTCCTTTTTGTCAATCAGTTCTATGAAAATATAGATCTACTTGAGATTTTATTAGCTTCCTTACATAAGGTAATGAATCAAACCTTGAAAATTAAGGAAGGTTTAATATTATAAGTTCATAATTTAGAAAAGATTTCTTCTAATGAAAGACTTGAATATATCTAGGAAGAACTCTAGTCCTGATCCAAACTTCTGTGGTTCTCATGTTCAAATGTGTTCTCATAGAAATAAATCTAAAGTAATCTAAAGTAATAAAATTTAATTTCTTGCTTTGGCAGTGTACCATGTGTAGAACTTGTGTAGGACTTCCTAAGAGAATTTATGATATTGGTTTTTTTTCATTTTAATTTTATTTGCCTTTTTTTTTTTTTTTTTTTTTTTTTTTTTTTTTTTTTTTTAAATAAAGCTTAGTCTCCTTTCTGTGTCAACATTTTAGTGAGGTTTCTGTAGTTAAGCGAGATTTGGAATTATAGAATCTTTCTCTTATTTTTCTTTTAAATTATATAAAAATATCATTAAAACCCTTAATTAGAGAAACATGACAAAGTCTTGAATGAATGCCAGCTTTTATAAAATGAGATAATTGGGTCAGGGACACTGTCCTAATTCCCTAGGGTACGTGAGACCCAAATATCATAGGCCATGAGAATAATAATTACGTGGAAATTTATATTTAAAAAAAAAAGAAAAAAAAAGAAAAAAAAAAGGCAGCCTTATCTTGTGAACACATTTCTTAAAAGATTGTCTTTGGAATATATTAATGTATTGGATATTTGTGGCAATATTTTGGTAATGAGAAGAGCTACTCTGGTGGTTTCTGTTAGAGCTGCCAGGTATTCCCCGTATATTAAGTGAAGCCAATTCCAGATGGCGCCAAGATGGACCAGCCTCTGGCCAAGGCTGAGCCCATCAGCAACAGCAGTGGCACTTTTGGGCTAACAGACTTAGGATGGCAAAAAAAGTTGCTGTGCAACAGCAATTGCCTCCAGAGAAGAGGAAAGTGAGAGCAACAGCCCTGAAGACACCAAGAACAGTGGAAAGGGGCAGGAGGTGCTCCAGCTGCCTGAGCTGAGATTCCCCTGCAGCCCACGGCACAGCCTGTGGTGAGACAGGAGGTCCATGTTGCAGCAGAGATGCACCTGCAGCCCATGCAGGATTCCTCCATGGAGCAGGTGGATGCCCAAAGGAGTCTGTGACCCCCTGGAAAGCCCAAGCTGCGGCACGCTCCTGGCAGGACCTATGGCTTCATGGAGACAGGACATCATGCTGGAGCAGGTTGGCTGTCAGGACTTGCAACTCAGGCTGGAGGACTGTAGCCTGTGGAAGGGACATGCTCTGGGGTGTTTGTGAAGAACTGCAGCCCATGGGAAAGATTCACTTTGGACAAGTTTGTGGAGGACTCTCTCTCTTGGGAGGGACCCTGTGCTACAGCAGGGACAGATTGTGAGGAATCTTCCCCCTGAGGTGGAAAAAGTGGTAGAGAGCTGATGAACTGATCAGAGCATGCATTTCCTGTCCCCCTGTGCTGCTGTGGAGGAGGAGAGAGAGAAAATGGGGAGTAAGGGTAAGCCTGGGAAGAAGGAAGGAGTGGGGGGAAGGTGTTTTTAAGATTTAGTTTTATTTTCATTATCCTATTCTGATTTAGTTGGCAGTAAATTAACTTGAGCCTTTTGTTGGATTTTGTCTCCCCTGCCCAGCTGAGAATGGGAGTGATAGAGTGGCTTTGGTGGGCACCTGATATCCAGCCAGGGTTAACTCAGCACAGTTAAAAAAGGCATCTTCATCTTCAAAATTTCTCCTTGTTGCAGGAAATCTATTAGTGGCAGATGAAAAAAATGACTTTGTTTTTAATGTTGTAGTTATATATTACAAAAATAAATCAATCACACAGGAAATATGTTATTAATATTGTAAGCAACTGCTGAATTGATTTTAAGAAACTGTGGTCAAAATTAAACTTTCCTTAAACAAAATAATAAAAATGTATAAATCTTTATGTGGTTGTTCACAAGCACTTACCCCCTGCAAACTTACCTTTGTGTCCTGGGACTCAAATTTGAGTTCTGGAAAACATGCCCACACTAACAACACTCTAAGATACCAGTGATGTGAAAGCAATATGCCAGCCTAGTATGAAGTCCTCACGTTCATGCCTGAAATTACCTAATGCAGTGTATTCTTATGTGCAGAGTATCCTTACACAAGTTTTAAACCATTTCAGGCATTAAATCTTTGAAATTTTTATATCAAAATATTAAAGTCTGCTCTCTGTCACGTTCCCCAAGATATAATGTAGGTTTAAAAAAAAAAGAGCTATTTTTGTGTTTCTGGAAAAAAAAAAAAGGTAGCAGTTAGCTACTTCAAATATTTTTAATATCTTGTTTGACAATATTCTGCTTGGATTCATTATCAGTCTGGACTGTCTGAGGATCTGGATGACACTCATATATGAGGCTGCAAATCCTGTATTTCCATCTCTGTAGCTGAGAAAAATAGGGCAGGTTGCTCATCTTTTCTGCCTGCAGCTAAATCTGAATTTGAGGGCTTTTGCTGCTTGAATATGCTTTAGGCTTTGCTGGTTTGTCTCCTTAGTCATCCGGTCTCTGCCACCTGTGTACTTTTACTGCTGCTGTATAATGAATATAAATTCAAATTCTGCAGATTTCACTATTACTCTGTTCAGCTTCAGTAAGGCTGGATGAAATATAACAGCTAAATTCTTCCCCAAATTACCAAGATCTTGCATTTCTTTTTGTTCCTAATCGGAGATTTACTAATTCTTCAACATACTCTGCCCACCTCCTCCCCTCCTTGTTTATTTTATCCCACATGCAGGACTCATTTCAGATTTTAAATCAGATGATCTGTTCAAGCTTATCTGGACCTAGCAAACACTGTGAAAGCTAAAGAGTGGAAAGATGTCACCTGCATTTACTTTTCTGTAGCACATACTCTATTTCAACTAGTGACCAAAGGCTTTCTCTACTGTCGATTGAAGGAAGTAGGAATCTGTATTCCTCTCAATGTCAGGTTTAAAGTAAGATGAATTGTGCTACTGTTTTCATACTTGAATGCTGCCTATCAATCCCTCTTTTCCTGAAGACATTATTTAGTGGTCCTGTCTTCTCACAGGTGATCTCAAGTGATCATATAGTTAGTAAAAAAATAAAAAAATCTGGATGCTGTATAAAGAGGTGCATATTTGTATATTGGACAAAAGTATTAAGAGGTGATGCACTGATTAACAAAATCAGGGCAAGCCTGTAGGCAGTTATTTCCACTTGATGGGGAAAAAATGACTGTATTTTCTCTCTGTGAATAAAATGGAAAACTAAGCCTTCAGCAAAACTTTCCTAATTTCTGCCACATGTGGTCCTGAGAGAGAATGACAAAATATTTAGGGTTGGAAGGAACCTTGGAGATCATCTAGCCCAAGACCCTGACAAGGCAGGGTCACCTAGAGAAGGTGACACAGGAACGTGTCCACGTGGGGTTTGAGTGTCTCCAGAGAGGAAAACTCCACAACCTCCCTGAGCAGCCTCTTCCAGTGCTCTGCCATCCTAAATGTAAAGTTCTTCCTCGTGTTGAGGTGTAGCTTCTTGTGATTTAGTTTATGGCCATTACCTTTCATCCTGTCCCTGGGCACCACTGAAAAGACTCTTGCACCATGTCCTCAACACCAGCCTTTGAGACATTTATATGTGTTGATGAGCTCCCTCTCAGCTTTCTCTTCTTCACATTAGCAGGTCCAGCTCCCACAGTCTCTCCTCATAAAAGAAATGCTGCAAACACCTAATCATCTTTTTGATCATAAGCTTGATCCTCTCCAGTAGCTTCTGGAATATATTTTAAGTGCAGGAATGAATACATGGTTGAAGTGAGAAAATTTATTATTTTTGGAGAAGAAAAGTCAGAACAGCAAACAGTTTCTTCTATGTAACCTAGTTTCCAATTTTCTCTGGAGGACAGTGGGTACCAGAATACAGATAGGATTTAGGCTATGGAAATTATACATTGTTTTGAATGGAACCAAAAAAAGATCTGCTGCTCATTTTTTCTTTCAAAAATCACTATACTGTAGAACCCTAGAGCCATTATGTTCCGAGAGGAATAAAGGGATGACATCAGGAATGCTGCTGTATGTGTCTAACCACCACCTTGCTTTGTGTGTGGTGAGAGACTGACTCCTTGTAGTCATACCTAGTGCATCCCAAAGTACTGAAACATTTGGGAATGTTTAACAATCCCTACAATATTCAACACAGTTGCTGAGAGCTGGTGAATTATATCATCACATAAAACTTACTAGAATCTTGTAAAAGTTGTCCCTGCTGGTGATTCAGCCCTCCCTAAACTTCTACTCTGAAGAATGGTTCAAGGGAAACTCATCTCTGCTCTATCCCATGGGCCTGGCAGATGAAGACTTGAGAATATAGCATGGACTTCTCAGCAAATTCCAAAGAGCTTGAAAAATACAAAGGAATTGTTTTGCTTTTTCTTGATTTATTTATTTATTTATTTATTTATTTATTTATATTTTTATTCATATAGTAAAATTTGCTTTAAGTGTTGGGAAAAAAAAGTTATGCAATTGTGTGTATGTTTAGCTTTCCCTTACTTCAAGAATAAGTGGGGAGAACGTCTCTACAAGGTATGTGCTTATCAGACGCCTTCATTCAGCTCCCCTAGTCTCTTTCTTTTTTAGTCACATTCCCTGTACTTTCCACAGGCTAGACATGATCAAATAATTCTGCTTTTGATGATATTTTGTGTTTGGATTTCAAGCCTCAATCCACTATCTGAAATGTCTTTAGCATCAACCAAAAGTTGTTTTTTTCTCCTCTCCTGTTTCTGTCATCTGAAAAGAAATGTACTGAGTGTTTTTGGTCTGATGCCCCAGACCCCCTCTGCCTCAGGAACCATGGGATTCAGCACATGTAAGAACTGGACTCTTCTGTCACTCATTCTTACATTTCCTTTTTCTGTGTCCTTTATTTCTGTATTTGGACTCTTTGCCTTCTTGCAGTGGCCTGACCCCAGCTACCAACCAAGTACTTACCAGTTTCTCACTCATCTGCTTAACATGGAATGAGGAGAGTGTAAGAAAAGCAGAAGTGGAAACCTCCTGCATCAAGACAAGGACAGTTTAACAAGTGGAAGAACCCTGCATACACAGGCAAACCAAAAGAAGGAATTAATTCACTACTTTCCATCCTTGGACAAGTTCTGAAAAAGCAGACTCTCAGCACACCTAACACCTGATGCGGAACACAAATGTCGTAACTTGTGTTGACAAATGTCAACCCCTTCCTCTTCATTTCCCTGAGTTTTATAGCTGACCATGATGTCATTTGGTGTGGGACATCTCGTTGGTCAGCTAGAGACAGTGGCTTACCCTGCCAACTTCTTGTGTGCCTCTATCCACTTGCTAAAGGGGCCAGAGTGGGAGAAAGAGAAAGCCTTGATGCCATCCAAACACTGTTCAACAATATCAACAAAGTCACAGATTTCCCATAGTCACAAATTTTAGTCAGAGGTCTGCCATAAAAGCTGCTGTGAAGGATATGAACTCCATTCCAGCCAGATCCAGTATGCTTTCTCACAGGAGGACATGAATTCCAGTAAACGTTCTTTTTAGGATCACTGTTTTTATTGAAAATAATTGAGCACAGAGATTTCTTCTCCACTTCTGTGAGGATAATAACTTTTATTTACTCATTTTTTGTACTGAATTGCCACTACTGCTACTAAAATGTGTAGTCTGCATTGGAGACCTTAGTTAATCTTGAACTATTTTTATTGGGAAAACTGATTTCCTAATAGATTTTGGTGGATTTATGCTTTGGACTATTTTAAGGCACTAAACCACAGGATTTAGCATTCTCTTCAAGTGTATCCATACCTGTTAGAAAGTAGTAGCTATAAACATTTCAGTAAGACAGGGAAAATTGTATGTTATTACAAGCATGTGCTTTCAACAGCTCAGTATGATTGCTGTGTATCAGGGTCAGATTACCTGCTACAAAACTCTGGTCCAAGCACAAAGAGCTTGTTAAGACATCACAGAAGAGTTTTGCAAAGTGGTGGAGCTTTCTTCTACCTTTTATTCCTGGTTAAATTATGTGTAGTAATGCCTTTTTCATAAACCATCTTGCTACATGATGCTGTAGAACAGTATTAAGAAAGTAGTTCTAATTAAATATTTTTGCTAAATCAAGGTCACTTTCTGCAAGCACCTACTGCTAAGAGCTGGTATCACAGTAAGTCACAGTTGCTTGCACAGTAACTTGTTACCCAGTTACTATTGCATTGTTATCCTGGTCCATTCAATCCCAAGTTTTCTGTATCTGTACTCATTATTGACTGAAAAACAGCTGTGGATTGGTGCACAATTTCCAATTCATAAAATGTGCTTTAATTGCACTGCTGATAATTGGACAGTCTATGTCAGGAGCTGAAGTTTGCTGTGCTTCTGCTAATGCTTTGACTGGAGAAACAGTCTACAAAATTCTCCTTTCCTGCCTATAGACTGGGGCACAAGACAGCAGTAAAGGGAAAAATACCAGTGAGTAATGGATGGGAAAAAGTTTGCCATGATAATATCCAGCCGTGCAAATGCCTAATTCTTAGCTGTCACTCTGTGTTTGATGATTTTGTTGTCAATTGTTGTTAGTTATCAGTAGAGGACTGCAGGATATTGACTTAGAAAAGACAGGGTCCACTTAGAGAGCTCTAGGAACATTGTTACTAAGAGGGTTACTTTAGTTACAGAGCTTAAGTGAGTCTGGTTAATTAGATGAGCGTACCAAATTTACAGATGTTGATCCAGTAAAGTTTACCTCACCTAACAATCAACAAACACATGGCTAAATAAAAGACTGTTTGAATAAACTTCACAAGATCATGAGACAGGCCTCTGTGGTACATCATTTATGGTATATTTATGGTATTGAAACCAGCAAAATGTTGGCGTTGGAAGTCTGCACAGGAAAGTAGCACCCTCTGGCATTTACCACAGCAGTTACTCTCAATTCCTGCACTTAAATAGAGTTTGAAAGTTTGATTTGTCTATAAGTGGCTTAACTACTTTACAAATTTGTGCTTTGTCATAGCAAAAATTATTGAAATACCTTTTCTTTATTATTGTCATACTACAAGCAAAGATCAACAGATGAGACCATGGGAAAATCCTGTTTGACAATGACCAGGGAAAAACATCTGCAGTTTCTCAGCTGTCATGCACCAACATAGTTTTAGTGATATAATAGAATAATGCTTGTGAGCCTCCTGCTGAGGATTTATCTGACTACTATTTATAATAAATTAACTGTTATGCAGGAAGACAAATAATCTGTTCAGGAGACTAATAATGATATTGCTTTAAATATGACCTCCTTCTGCCATGACAAGGTGTAATTGGACAGTAGGAAACAGCTGTTGAGCTTGGCTGAGGTTTTCATCAGAAAGCTTTCAGTTTCCTTACTCTCAAAATAAAAGAGAAAGGAGAGAATAGGCTGAGACACTTCCCTATATCTGTTACAGGTTCTAACAAAGCTAACAGGGCACCCAGGATCAGCACAGAAGAGGCAGCAGCTGTTCTGTTCATGTTTTGTTGCGAAAAAGCAGGTTCTGCTCTGTTCCTTTATCACTAGCACTCATTAGAAAGGTGTGGGATATAGCACCTTGCTCCATGTCAATATCCCCTCACTTTTAACCTCTGCCATTTTAACCCAGGATGAGGAACAGCAATTAAAGTTGGAGCAATTTTTCTCAACTTGTTTTCAGCATTGTAAGTTGCTGCTTCTGTTTATGTTGTACCTGAAAGGCTTGTGTGCTGCCTGCTTGGCAGCAACATCATCTTCAAAAAACAAAAACCCAAAAAAAACCAAGACCCCCAATAAAAACAACAAAACAAAACAACAAAACAAAACAAAACAAAACAAAACAAAACAAAACAAAACAAAACAAAACAAAACAAAACAAAACAAAACAAAACA
>WEIU01004897.1:4946-33466 GCA_013389925.1 Aegithalos caudatus | reverse complement strand
TCAGTGAGAGACTAAAATATATTTTATTTTCCCCCAAAAAAATCTATTCAATATGCTTTCTTGATGCTTTGAGAGTTCTTTTGTCTGTCGTGTTGGTACTCTTCATGCAGTTAGGAATAATATGAGGAGTCTTTATGCCTTCAAATCACTCTTGAAAATGATAATGCTACTCTGTTCTTAAACTAGGATTTAGTGCATGTGTACATATGCTAAGAATAGTTCTGAAACATGACATACAAGTTTAATATTTCCTTAAGGAAAAAATATTCCCTGAAAGTCAAGAAGACAAGAAAAAGTATTTGGCTGGGAAGAAAAAAAAAAAAAAAGAAATCTTTATGAGAATTTTTAAAANAAATCTTTATGAGAATTTTTAAAATTTTGTTCTAGAAATTCTGATGCTGAATATATTGCTAGAGTAAAACAATGTTTTACTTGCATACATGGAAAGGGGTGAGGGGGAAGATTAACAGAAAAAGTTGAGAGGATCATATTTGTCTGCTTTCATGTCTGTTTGAGGGTACTAGTCCAAAACAACATAGTGTTTGATCTGGAAAAGTGCTTTTCTCTGGCACATAGATAAATAGTTTCTGACATGAATGATTTAGCAGGACACAATGCAGTGGTGAGCCCCCCAGAGGAAAAAAACACATTTCAACTTTTCCTTCAGTTTTATGGTGGGAAGAAAGATGAAGCTGAGCATTAAACCAGTAGAGGCTTCCAGTGAGAAACAGGAGAGGATGAGAAGCCACAGGCTGTGAGCAGCAGTGGGAGGAAAAGCCTGGAAGTGCTGCACTGGAAAACAGGTTTTAAGTAGACACACAGCTGTGGCAGGGACAGGTGGAAATTGAGAGCTGAGCAAAATCTTTAGACTTCAATACAAGTGGAACTGTCAGCCAACAAACTGTTGTCTCTTCATGCACAGTGACAAGTGATCTACAGTATATAATTGCTCTCTAGATGAGTCTGGGCCAAAAAGTGTTAACAGTGCCAAGGCAGAGAAGTCCAGGAAACAATTCCCAAAAAACTGACTTTGAAAGACAGTTTTGCTTATCTTTTCCTGCATCTCTTGTCAGTTGTCTATAGGATTCATAGCTTCTCTCACATGCAACCTCTGTTAAAGCCCAACCTTGCTTAATATCTGAGTTAATAAATTCTGTTTCCCATACCTTGCCTGGAAGCTGTGCACAATTCAGCAATGGGATCTGTAGGTTGCAAATATGAATTTAAGGATCTTCAAGTTTTATCCCTGTAGTACCACTGCGGCAAAGATGTTTCGGTCACTTTTGAACTTGATTTGGGTTTATAACTCAAAGTTTATGGGTTATAAGGAAGTTTATGATCTTACCTGCTGTTTTCCAAGGCTAACCACTGGATTGCTCACAGCCAGAAACTCCACATACTGCAGCACAGACCTCCTACAAATTGATGACAGCCAGGCCTCTATCTTCTGCTTACTGGACTGGTGTGTGCTTTTGCCATCTTCTAGCCATAGTACTATATTTTTTGTTTCTTGTCAGGCATATGATTACAGCTGCAGAGTGTGGGCTGTGTTTTATTCACTTGCAAACATATTCAGAACGAGTTGGGATGGTGAAATTTAAACTGGTGGTAAAAAGAATTTCCACAGGTACCTTGCTAAGTGGTTTCCCCAAGGGTGACTGGTGGGTTTGGGGAAGGAAGCAAGCTGCCCTCTATTGGCCAGAAGGCAAAATTTGGCCCTTTTCTTTTCTTTTTGTGGATTTGGGATTAAGTGATTCCAACATTGTATTTTTTTCAGAAAAAGCATTATGTGTCTTCTTATATGTTGCTACACTGAAAAGTGGTATGACATTTGGCAAAAGACAAACAAACATGAAAATGCCATATTCACGCTGTTTAAAATATTTGTGATTTTTCAGCCTTGGTGCAAGAGCAATAAAGAAACACAAAAATTTGGATTTTCATTTAAGAGGATTTACTGTTGTATCACTTTTGTATTAATTTTATCAGTGTGACTAGGAATCCAGGAGCATGAGAAAAATGTAGAGAGGGGAACAGTAAATGTATACAAGTGTGTGATCTCTGCTGGTAGTGTTTATGCACAACATGAGGATAAACTGGAGCACAAAAGAAATCTGGAGACATCAGGAACTGGGACCTTCTCATCTTCTGAACTTTGTTTCTGTAGTTTGCCATACTTGTTGCTTCAAATTGCCTCCTTGTTAGCAGAACCTACTGCTAATTCTAGACTTCAGGTGACAGCATTTGGTGACATGCTCACTGCAGCAGCTACCACCTCTGGAAGTGCTGTGTGAAATCTTCACATTTATTTATCTCTATAGAGGAAGCTACAATTTACAGGAGCTTACAGAGCCTTGCTAAGCAAGCAGGAGTGTTTGTGTACATGATGAGTTCCAAGTCCAGTAAATATTACTGTTTGACTCAGCTTTATGCTCCCAGGGCATCACTTTTTCTTCCATGCAATATACTGATGGAAAACTCAGGCACTGGAGTGAGTAAATAGATGAAAAACATTATCATGTCCAAAGACATAATAAACTTACATTATCCCATTATGCCTCACGTTTCTCTCATGATTTCAAGTAATCTTTAACAGTGGGAAAAAATTCTGCTTGCATATGTTTCTCTCTGTACCTGCATATGCTCCTTTTCTGGATGACAGGCAGTAACCAAATACTGTGGATTGACTAAGAGAGTTTTGGGATTTAGATTATGTCTCTTCTATCTTAAGAAATATCTTTAGGATGCTGTAGAGATGAAACTTGCCCTCTGCACAATCCAAGATGTAGGACAGATTCCTGAACAAAGGAGAAATGCTTGAGCTGCTTTGGTTTTTCTTACAATGCTTACCTCGATATCTATACTGCCACTAACTGTTCTGGGTGCTTCTTTGGCTGCTAAATTTCTGTGCATTTTGTTTGTTTATACTTGGTGTAAGGGTGGGACTTTTCTTTCTCCTTATATTTCCTTGCAAACTTATGTTGCCCAGGAAAGTGTGATAAAGGTGCTGGGAAAGATACAGAAGAATTATAATCAGAGACAAACTTAGGGTTTATTGACAGATGCTGTGTTTCAAGTGTATGACATGCAGTCCTCACTAAAATGTTGTTGTCTTGTGCAAGTATTGCACTGTTGGAAGTAGTTGTTGCTATAGAAGCACTGGAGCTGCTGACAGTGCTGGCAGCAGGAACTGCAGCAACAGAAGAAAGTTACCTTATGGGTTTGGGGATTAGAGTTTGCATTTTATATCCCATTTCATTGGGAAAACAATGCTAGAACAAGAGAGAAGAAGAGAAGAGAAGAGAAGAGAAGAGAAGAGAAGAGAAGAGAAGAGAAGAGGTACCTGTAACTAGATAGGATAGGACTTTGAAGATAAAACACCTGTAAAACCACCTAAAAAGTCCCCCATTATAAAACTAATCACAAATACATTCATGACCATACCTGAGGAATTCAGCACCTCCTAGGCTAGGCAAAAAGGATTCTTTTGTTTGTTTAAGACCATAACACAGTCCAGAGCCATTTGAAGTAATTCAACCTGCAAAAGACTTTGACTTCAATAATATTGAAAGAGAAAGGTCACAGCTTTCTTACTAGGGAAAACTTGTCAAAATTATTGAAGTGCACTTCCGCCCAGTCAGCAGATCTGGACACTCAATATGATTCCCAGATTATAAAGAGAGTTAATAAATGATATGTCTTCTCATTGAATTACAGTCATATACCATTTATATCCAATCCAGGTGTTAGAATGTTTGCTTCCTCATCCAAATCCTCCTTGTGTCAGTCTGAGTTGTTCAGAGAAAAACTGAGGCATTTGGACAAGATGGAATACAAGCATACAAATGCCATGAAATATTCCAAAAATACAGTGTTCTATTGCTATGCATCTCAGTTTCTGACTGATTATGGTCTGTATTGGTAGCCAAAGATAGCTGGAACATTGTCTATCTTCAAGGAGAACAGCAGAACTGAACTCACAGCACCTGTTTGGCTACACTGTACATTCTCCTTTCTTATGCAGAACAGTTTCCTCAAACATGTCACAAGCCATGCTCGTGGCAGATGTCATGTAGACCAGTCTGAGTCACAGATTAAATGAGCAGCAAATTCACCCTTCACCCAGCATGGTCAGCACAGGCTACTGTACATCAGATGGAGGAGCCTTGTCAAACCAGGTGCCTCTACTTTGCTTACTTTGCACTGCTCATCTGTCTGCCAGTGAAGGTTGAGCCTTTAAACATGTTTAATCTTTCTGGCTGGCAGTACTAAAAAGAAGCCTCAGCTGTTTTGCTGTGATCTCATGAACCATACCATAGAAAAAAGAATTCTGAACTGGGTGCCAACTACTGATTAACCAAGCACTTCACTTTCTGCAAGGGTATTATGACAGACATAAAGGGACTATTTCTTCCATGCTCTGGATCAACTACAAGATGCATTTATGGCTTTACCTGACTTCAAATGAAAATGTTACTCTTTGTCTTTGAGTCATCTCCTCTTCTAAATCCTCTGTACGTGTTGATGGCTTGAAAGTGAGGCTAAACAAAGTAGTCTGGGATGAATGTTGTTTATAACACCTTGTAAAACCATAGACATTCTAATAAGTATTGGCATATTGATATATCAGTATTTTTTGACATAATCCAATGTCTCCCAACAGTTTCCATATATAACTTTTAAATATTTGTCTTTTAACATGGCAGCTGTGAATTATTACAGCATACTACAGGGAGACTTTTTACCTTAAATACATCACCAAATATTTATATGTCGAATAAACAATAGAGAAATCTTAGTACTGCCTGATGATTTGTTTTTTAAATGCATTCCTTAGTAAACTACATTTAGAAAAATATGATTTCTAAAAGACAGTTGAGTGGAAAATGCAGCTTATATAATAAGAACATTAAATAGTAAAAAGAAGTAATTTAAAATAATCCATTGTGTTATAAAATATGATTTTCTTTAGTATGAAAAAGTCATATTCATTGAATGAAGTTTTAAATAGGCTACATTCATTTTATTTTACCTTCAGGGACCCTGGGACTTTATTCTTTCTAATGAGCTGTGTACTACTCACTATGAAACTTCCTTTTTTATTATTATGTGTAAAGATTTTTTTTTCTCCTTTAGGAAATGTCAGTTTTAAACAAATTCATTCTTTTCCTAGATATTGTGCTAACTGCATGGGATAACATCTGAAATGTTTACAGTGTTTCTAACAGTTTAAAAACATATATAATGTTTTCAAACAGACTATTTACATCAGTGATATCCTACACTGGAATAGGATTCTCTCTTTTGGCTCCATATTTCGTTGCTATCCAAGTAGATGTTGTTGCTATCCATGTAGAGTTTGGATAGCAAATCTTTAATGACACTGAAAAAAGAGAAAATCCTGGTAACAGTAATGAATCCTTGTTTAGGCAGGTTCAAAAGGAAGAACAAGGGGGGTGAATAGTTTTGGGGGTGAATAACTTTTCAAAAGGTAGAATACTGTGATCTAAGCCTTGCAATCCACTCACTGAGTGAAACTAAGATACCTTTAACCACTTTTCTATCCTAAGCTTATTCAGGATTTTGTGGGTGGAAGAGGGTTTGGTAAACTTTGGTAGGCTTTAGCTCACGTCTTATCTATATAGTACTCATTGAGGCAATATTTGTCAGGATGTAGGATTAAGGTGTTCTAAAAGACAGGGGTTAGATCTGTGTGGAGTTACCTTAAAGGTTATCTTGCACAATTCAGATACACATGGTTACAATACATCCAAGTATCAAATCCTCTTCCAACACACAAAACTCCCAGATCACTATCTTCAGCTTCCTCTTGCTATGGAGTCCATCTATATTCACAGATATGACTCCATGACATTTTTGACTATTCTGGCACAAAACTAGGAGGCATGAATTAAGCCCTTCCCTGCTGTTGGCAGGCTCAGACAAACTGTGGGTACCGTTCCGTCCAAAAACAGATACTGAAGCTGTGGAACGGCTTGCAGCCTTGTGGACTCAAACACCACCATGGGTTTGGAAATCATCTGGACAACCTCATGGAAGAATAGTCATTCTGGGACTACTAAATACAAAACTATCACCTCTTCCTTAAAACAATCCTGGGCCACAGACAGCTTGAGGTGAGGAGAATGTACAACAGAATGATCATTATCTACCTTAATCTTTCACTGAGGCTGTTGTTCTGGATGGGCTTTTGTTCACACCCAGTATGCACTGTATCTCTATTCTCACATTATAGTTATTAAAATAAAATAAATTTTGAAAGCATGAAATTCTGACTGACACTAATGTTTCACTGTTTGCAATTAATGAAGAGCAAATGCACAGCATTTGGGATCTTCTCAAACATTATTGTTAAGGCAGAAATTGGGAACAGACTCTAATCTGTGGAAGTGTGAATTCTTCAGCAACCCTGCTAAATGCTCGTTGTTTTCTCCTGCTGTGTTCAGTGCCCTAAAACAGGGTGTGCACACAGACTGCTCTTGGGCTCATCCTCAGTGGGACAGGAGATGAGGGGGAAGTGCTTCATATCTGAATAGCAGGAGATAAAGGAGTCCTTTTCACTGACCTCTTTTCTCATATCCCATGGAAAGAAAATAGACAGAACATTGCCACACAGGAATCCTTAGCCCAGCAGGCTAGACAGAAGCTCTACCCTGAAAAGATGAACCACAGAGGTGGAGTGGAGAGGCTGTTGGCAGCAGTGCAGAGGAAGAGTGAGAGTCAGGAAATAAATATAACAAAATTGGGCAGAGGAGAACATATTCCTGCTTCACATGTTGTAGAACAGCAGAGTGTCTTCCTAGGACAGCTCCTTGGACTCAGAAGTGGACACACAGGGTCTCATCAGGTCCTGTAGAATACTGTTCCTATCCATCCTTGCTGTTGTGCAAGCACTTCTCTTTTGAAGTGTTTAAAGCTGTTGAGCGGTGATTATTACCCACATGCAAAACATCATTTTTGAGGCAGTCATGGCATAGGACTATAAACTAGAGAGTTTTCTATGCAAGTTCTTGTCCTTTATGACTGAAGCCAGTTCTCACTTTTGTAAAGGCTTCTTTCTTCTCTTTTTCCTCCAGCACACCAGTTACTGACATTTACAGCTCCCATTGGGACTGTTTGATCTTTTTCTTCCTTATTATTTGGCAGCTATCTGTAAACTGTTCTGAGTACACCCAAACCTTTCTGAATAGTTCCCTATCATTTCACTAATTTGTCTAATTTGATCCACCTGAGATGGGTTAAAAAAAATTGCAAATCCAAAAAGGTTTTCTGATTTTCTTATTTTCTTTTTATATTTTCTTTTTCTTTTTTCTTTTTTTTTCTTTTTTTTTTTTTCTTTTTTTTTTTTTTTTTTTTCTTTTTTTTTTTTTTCTTTTTACTTTTTACTTTTTTTTCTTTTTTCTTTATTTTTTAATTTTTTTTCTTCTTTTTTTCTTTCTTTTTTCTTTCTCATTGTCTGGTCCTACTTAGGGCTTGAACATTTATCTCCATGTTACCAGAAACAGTGTCCATTTCTGGTAATAATAAGATAAAATTTTCAGAAAAAAATTTTCTACTAGGTATTGGACTAAGTCCTACTTAATTTCACAGGTCACATTTGACCATCATATTTTTGGCTGTTCCCCAGCCACTAATACAGCCTGCCCACTAGGGATGTAAAATGATACAACATTAAATTTTATCCTGGAAAAGTCACAAGAGGTGCCAGAATTTTAAAATTTTCATTCTTAATATCTTTAATCAAAGAAGGATTGTAGGAATATTAACGTTTTTAAAGGGTCTCTTTCAGGAGAATAAAAAATTGTTGTTGAGATCTGTTGTGATGTTAACTTTTATTACCAAAATTTCACTTACAGTGGGGAAAGGGTTTATCCTCCTCAGTTCATTATGGCAGTAGTGTAAAAACTCAAACCTATACAGAGATCGAAATAATGTCTTAAGAAGGGTGAGAGAAAGAAATGTTAAGAAAATTATGTGCTTTCATTTACATTTATTGTTTACAACTATAATTTATATGCTAAATTTATATGCTAAATGCTCTCCACAGGTCTGGCTAACCTGTGGACTATGAAATAAGTGTAATTTATTAGATATCCTTCATATCTTTAATAGTCTAAACCTCTGGTCACCACCAAAAAGGTGCTATTTTGTCTATTCCTTTAATTGTTTCTTATGTGATTGTATTTAATTGGAAAATACATGTGAGATTTTCTGCCATGAACAGTCTGTGTGAGATATGGCTAAAACTCAACTAAAATTCAAGGCCATTTGTTCCAGTATCCTCTACCTTATGTGTTTATCACTGGATGTTGTCAGCTCATTCCCCTATCCAAGAGCTGTTGTGTGCCGCTATAAAATGATGCATCTGGCTGAGTTGTAGGGAGTGTGTTTGTGTTTGGGGGTAAATTGTGCATCTTTCTTTTGTGTGTGAAACAGTGTAAAGCAATTTTCTTTACAAGAGGGCTTCCCTGCTACACACATGCCCACACCACGAAACTGGATCTGCTGGCAGAGCTGCAGGATGTCAGGGGAGCCCCAGTGCTAGGGGCAGGCCAGCAGCTTAAGCATGGTGCTGTGCCCAAGCTAATCAGCCTGGTGCTGTGTTAGAGGTCCTGCAAAGCTCATTTGTGACTCCCTGTGTGTGACTAATGCAGCCATTATTTTCACACCACAGTGCACACCACGGTACCTTCAACATCTAAGCCTGGACAGCACTAACTGGCATATGGATATATATTTGGAGGGTCACTTGCAAAGACTGCACAGAGGTAGGGGAAGGGTAGAGCTGTTGGAGGGGTGCTCTGCATTTTGGAGCAGTGTAGGCTTTAGGAACTGCACAAGTGGAGGTGGGTAGAAGCCTGCCTAGTACACAGGTTTGACACTGATTTAAGAAACTGTGTGCCTGGATTAAAAGATGCTGAATTGATGAGCTCTAGTCAGCTCCTCAGAGCCTCCAGTCCCTTGTAGAGCTTGCTTATAGAAAGGACTTGGGACCAGAATGTTTAGTAAATATTTAATTAACTGAAATGCTATTAGAGTGCAATGAATATCTGCAACTAAACGTTTAGTTTCCACTCCTGTCACTCCTTTTGCAGTGTGAAAGATGCAAAGGATAAAGAGCCATGCAAGTTTTGTCAGTAAGACGAGCTGTGACTTTTAAATAAATTGTCTACACCCTAAGGGAAGCCTATAAAAACTTGAACGTGAAATCATTACACTGTTTTGTCATGCCCAAATGACAATAACAACCATGAAACCTTTTCTGTGAAATGCCTTTACTTAGGCTAACTCGATTTGCAATGATTTAAATACTGAAACAAATTCCCTCTATTTCCATCTTGCATTTAAACAAAATGACAGCATATTGGCACCATCACTGCCTCATCTTACTATAAAACAGCAGAAATGAGCAATCTGTCAAGCTCCTTATCTGTGCTCTTTTTAGTCTTGTACAGTGTGCGCGTATTCAGAAGAAATAAACCCCATAAATACCGCTGTGCTCCCTCCCTGTGTGGCTGTTTTTAATATCCTTGTTATAGCTTAAGCTGTGGAAACCTGGAAAAGCTACATGGGTATGGATGGGTGGCCTTACTCCTGAGGAAAAAACTGGGAAGGTAAAGCAGTGATGGCAATGCTCATTCAACACACCTGGGAATGAATGGGCATCATGTATTTGGCTGGAGCTACTTCTGAGAATAAATGGGTGTTTAAAACTTGGTTCACATCAGCACAGGACACAAAGAAGTTCTTCTAGGGGGTGACCACTGGCCATCCTTGCAAATAAAGGAAAAGACTCTTCCCTCTGAATATTCCTGTTTTTCTCAATAGAGAATATTTATTCAATCTGCCCTGAATCTGGTCAAGTGAGAATATATGACTCAGTCAAAAAACTCACCTAGAAATTGAATTTGAATTTGGATTTATCTAGGCTGCTTAGATTTACTAAATTACTTAGGCTGATTTAGATACAGATGAGTCAAAGACCACTTACTCTGCATTCAGAAGCATTTAAACAATATGTATTGATGGATTGATTCTATTAAGAAGTGGATTCCAGTTGTTGTTCATGATGATATTTTCATATGATACAGTGCTTTAAATAATAATAATAAAAAAATATGTAGTACTGAATTTTGCATGTAAATATACCCATAATATCTATGTAAAATTAAGTGAGGAATCTTATATGAAGTAATCTATTACATCTATGGTAATAATCTCTTCTATTGCCTTTGCTGAGATGTTCACAGTGTGACTTTAAGGTGGCAAATAATCATGAGAATGAAGCCTCATGCTTTTCAGGTAGAAACAAATATACTCTGTCTTATTTTTAATTTTTTTAAAGTCCAAGTGACATGAAGAGCAACATGCATAATGTTGCCAAGGTGGTTATCACTCTTGAATTCAAATGGGAGGTATAAAACAGAAACAGACGGTGTGTGTACTAGTGTGAAAGTGTCAGAATAGAGGTAGAGGATGTAAAAACAGCAAAGATGTTACAAAGATGTAAAGACAGCAAATAGTGAAAATTAAAGCAATTTTGCAATCGATTTAACATTTCTTCACAATAGGGAGATCTAAAATATATTTGAAGAAATTTCATCATAATGTCCAAATCTTTGATTTTTTTGCTTATTATCAATTCTCTGATGATTGGAGAGTATGATTTTACTTTTGTCTGTCTTGTATGTGATACATGCCCTTTCTTGCTGCATGTAAAGTCTCCAAAGAAGCCTAGTTCATGTAATTGTGCTGAATAGAGTTAGGCTATTGTAGACAGCTTCATGGTATGTGCCATGGAGAACTGGAAGAAGGGAGTCTATAGTTCCAGGGAACCATAGGGGGCTGCAAGAAGTTAATTGAATAAACCTGCTGATGGCAAACATGGTGTTTGTTATTCATGGCAAGAAGAAATAGAGCAATTTGTATATTGTGATGTCGTATGGGGGCACAGGAAGATACCAAAGATTCACACCAACATCTGAAAATATCGGATTATAAATTGGGCATCTAAGGGTCTCAAACTTTATTCAATTACATTCTGCACTAAGATGCAATGGCTATTGCTGCAAAGGTCTTTCTTGAAATCAAGATCTATCAGAGGGCAGTACAAAACACAGAGACAGAAGATAAAACCAGCATAAAACTAGACAGCCTGTAAAAAACAACATTTAAATATGGAACATAGAGAACAAAATTCTGTATGAACTGTCTTCATTCTGTAACTGATTTCTGTAACAAATGGCTTGGTTCTACCAACATATCTCACAAAGTTGTTACCTATTGCATCTTTTATCCTTTCTTTCCCCCTTCCTTTCTCTTCCCCTTTTCTCCTGTTCCCCTACTCCTCCTTCTTTCTCTTTATGCCTGTGCCATTCCTCTTCCGTTTCTACATCTCCATTTTGTTTTTAAAAAGACTGGAAGATTTGTTGACTCCATATTTCTTTGCAGGAAAGAAATTCTTTTTCCTTTATGTCAAAATGCTCTCTTTTCTCTCCTATTGTATGAAAATGACTTTACAGTATATAAGAGCCTCAGAAGTGCTGTGGGTCTTGACAGTCCTTGGCAAAATATGCTGAAAATAATTTGCGTATAGGCTGAGGTTCAGTGTCAGTCCCATTACCAAATGGCTCCAACTACTCATGCCTTATGCAACTTCCTGTGGAACAGCTACAGAGACACTGTAGCATCAAGTATAATATTCAGTGTACAAAAGTTGCAAAAGAAATAAAAAAAAAACAACCAAAAACCCAACAGGCAGAATAGTATAAAGTGACAGAGTATTAGGCTAATCTTGCAAAGATGCAGTATGCTTTCCAAACTCTTGGGAGGCACAGAGAAAGCTTTATTAATGGTTCATCATCTTGCCAGCACTGCCTACGTTTCTCTTATGCAAACATTACTGTTTGGGGAGGGAGTGGGTGGGATTTTCCATACATCAGATTGTAGCCATGAAAATGACAGTATTTTTCCAGAGTAATTGAAGCATTACCAAGCAAGACAATGATTGATGGTGTCTTTAACAGTCTAAGAATACTGCCTGCTCTTCTAACAAGGAGTTACACATATATGAAGAAAAAGAGGATGTTACATGATGAAGGAAAAGAAGGTGGGAAAATAATTATATCACTCTAAAAATGTTGCTCAATGTATTCAGTTGATTTTATTCATTATCATTTCACAAACCACTTGTTCAATTTCCGTTTTTTATTTTCAAATCATTATACCATTGCCAGAAAGCAAAAGTGCTGCTTTGTAATGTATGTAACATAATTGACTGGGTACATCAATGCTTGCTGCAGAGGCACTTAAGTTTTTAAGCATTCTGAGAGTTACAAAGATGTTGTTAAAGTTGACAACAACAAAATGATTTTCTGTCAATACAATAAAAAGGATATTGCCTGTATTTCCTGTGTCTAATCAGCTCCAGACAGCACAGACATGCACATAAGGTGATGTATAGCAAAGACTATGCAAAAAGCAGTTCACAATTATGACTAATTTACATACAGATTAGAAATTAGAAATAAGTAGAAAAAAATGGTATGTGGCTTTTGTGTTTTCTCCAACACAGGGTTAAATTTCCTTGGCAGAAAGGAGAATTTTAGGGAAGACAGAGTAAGTATGGGATAGATTAATTTGTTTTCTCAGACCTAGTAATGCCATACCACTTGGCAAGTGAATATTTTTTTTCAAAGTATATGCTGCATAACAAATGTTACAATAATCCTTTCTTACATGGGTGACTAGGAAATAAAGGCCAAAAAATTGGGTGCGTCAAGGAATATTTTTTAAATGTGTGAACTTAGTGCATATGTTACCCTTCCAAGTTGCAAAAATATTTTATTGAGAAACTACTAAGATTGTCTATGGGATCACAGAATCATAGAATAATTAAGGATGATAATGATGTCTGAAAGTCATCAGGTCTAATCTGCCTGCTCAAGTAGGGTCATCTAGAACTGATGGACTCAGAACTATGTCCAGATGGCTTTTGAATATTGCCAAAGAGGAAGTCCCTAAAATCTCTCTGAGTAACCTGTGCCAGTGCTTGGTCAACCTCAGAGCAAAAAAAGTGTTTCCTGGTATTCTGAGAGGACTTTCTTTCTACCTAACTGTGCCCAACCCTGATCCTGTCAGTGGGCACCACTGAAAACATCCATCTTTACACCCTCATTCATATATTTATAGATACTGATAAGAGCCCCTTCTCCAGGCTGAACAAGTACAGCTTTCAGCCTCTCACTCTATGAGAGCCTACAATAATTTCTGTGGCCCTTTACTGGATCCTCCTCAGTATATCCATGCCCCATTTTCTAAGAAGCCCAGAACTGAGCAGAGCACTCCAGATGTGGCTTTATCGGTGCTGATTAGAGGCAAAGGATTACCTTCCTCAAGTATCTGGCAGAACTCAATGCGGGTCAGGATGCCATTAGTCTTTTTGTGACCAGGGCACGCTGTTGACTCATACTCGATTGGGTGTCCAGCAGGACCTCCAAGTCCTTCTCCACAGGGCTGCCTCCAGCTAGACAGCCCCCAGCAGCCTTCCAGCTGCACAGCCTAGGGTTTTTCTTTATCAGATGCAGATTTTGCATTTCTACTTGTTGGATTTCACAAGGTTCCTGTCAGCCCATTTTCAAGCCTGTCAAGATTCCTCTGGGTGACAGCAAAACCCTCTGCTGTATCAGCCCCTCCTCACAGTTTGGTGTAATCAGGAAACTCTCTGCCCAATCATTAGATCATTAATGAATGTGTTAAACATGATTTGACCCAGTATTGGCCCCTGGGGTACATTAGTCACTGGTCTCCAACTAGACTTCATGCCACTGATCATCACCATCTGGACCCAGGCAGTTTTCAATCCACATCATTGATTCTTTTGGTCTGTGTAGTTTCTCTATAAACACCTTATGGGAGACAGTGTCAGAAGCCTAACTGATAAATGGTTAAGCTGCATCCTGGAAGATATGACCTTGATTAGTGTCAGTTTAAGGGGTGAAGATTCAGCTGTGACATAGATGAGAGGGTCTATGCAGCAACTATCCTTTTCACCACAGAGAGGGTGGCCAGTCAGCTGGGCAATGCCAGCCAAGGAGCAGCTGGGAGGTGGCAGGGTGTGCCCGGATAGTCCATTCCAGGAAAATACTTTCTACTTCTCCAGACTTCTAACATGGGAGCTGTTGATTGCATATCTTTTTGGCAGCCAGTGTAGTAGAGCCTAAGCAACATTAGTGCTGATTTACTGGGACCATAAAAGCAGAATAAAAGCAATCCCCAAGATGGTGGTAATGAAGAGACAGCTCCTAAAACCAAATTCTTCTTCTCACCTGCACTTCATTGTCCCTTTAAAACAATTACAAATCAACAATTTCTGATTCCTTTCATTCTCATTTCCGGCCTCTGTTCTTTGTGCTGTTCTTCTCACTATTATATATTTATTAACTTTTCCTGTTTTTACTTCTCCATTGGTCCACTGTAGCCATGGTATTTATTTAACCTTTATGTAGAGCTCTCCACTGCATTAAGGCAAGGGTTTTTTTTCCAGCATCTACATCAATGTAAAAGTGATTCATTTTGAGTCAGTGGAGTGACAGTACTGTGTAACAGATTTAATTGGGAGAATCAGAGATTCTAACATTTAAAATGAATCTATGATAAAATTTAGCCCTTGCATATTGATTTAGAGAGGTTAATAGGATTTACAAGATTAAGACACCAGAGTTGTCAGAGTGGCATTAGGATTATTCATTAAAAAAGAAAAGAGTTGAGCAGACTTGAAAAACATCAAAATCAATCAATGATTATTTTTTCAATTATGGATATGCTAAAAATTCTCATTTTTCTGCTCTTAATGTGTGTTTCCTTTATCTCAGTGGCCAGGAGAAGGGTAATACTTTCAGAAATAGGGTACTGCTGCTCTGAGGTTGCAAGGACAACTCTATCTCTGACTTTTCCAACTTCCTTTTGCAGTTTGTCACTGCAACAGTACAGAGTTTTAGTATGCACTGGAAGTGTGGTTCTATTATTTTGGGTCTTTCTGTTTTGTGTTTAACACCACAAATAAGCCCTAAAATTGACTGTAATTAGAACTGCATGAAGAACAGTGCGTTTCTTGCTGATCAAAGAGGGGATAAAATCTGAATCTCCCCCATTATTTTCTTCAGCCCACTTAAAAATCTCTCTTGTTTAGTATTGAGGTTGCTGAACTCTCCTTGCTTTAATGTTCAAAGGTCCATATATACTGAACTAAAAAAAAATGTTTTGAGGAAAAAAAACAAATAGGATTTTTTGTCACAACTAAGACAAGTTCTGGAAGATAATTATTCAGTGAGAAATCAGACTGAAAATGAATGATACCATCCATGACTGAAGCATTTTACAAACAGAAGTGTTTCAGGTGCCTTTTAGAAAGGAAACTAATCTCTTTCATGCAGACTCCTTATGCCACACACATATAGTTGACCTGACTTTTAAGATACTTAGCATGTGCATCAGGATCAAGGAAGGTGTTGTCTGTACTGAAGTTTTTGCTGACTTCATATTCTCAACCTAAAATAAAGAAGAAATAAATAGCCCCCCTATAATTGATTAAAAATGAATGCTTTCCATCTTATCTCTAACATGACAAAATTGAAACTTCCCATAAGCCTGCCAATTCTTTTTCTTCCTTGAAGTAAAGCTGGAAATCCAGTTGCTGAAACAAAGAACTATGTTTACAGAAATACATGCACAGACAATTCTAAGAAATTATCTTTAGCTGGTTTTGTGCCAGCCATCTTAACTACATGTTTTATGCTACAGGCCCAGCTTCTGTACTAGACCATTGAACAGGTGGAAATATGTATTTGTGGGACACTGAACAGTAAATTTCCCCAATGCAACACAATTACAGAAACATCTGTGCAAAACATCTTTGATCCAATTCACTATGAAAACATACATCACTCATGATGGTCTAGTGGCTGCAGATTTCCCTGCACTGCAAATCCAGAAACAATGGGGAAATTGCTTCAAGACACACGAGTAGTTTTCATTCTGGCACCCATATATCTCAGCTGTTCTTCCTTGCCTGTTAGGGTATAATTTGATGTAGTGATAGAAAGGAGACAAATACATTTTACACGCATTAATGAAATCACACAGAGAGCTTGTAAACACAAGAAGGAAAAGCATATGAAAAAAATCACTTGAATAAGTTGGACATGTGAACCAGTTTTGATAAAATACAAATCACTTTATGCCCCTATTTGGGTCTTGATTCAAGAATCAGCTGGAATTTCTTCGGAAAGTTTTTGATAATTTACTATTCCTGTGCTTTGTACAAATTGTTTGAGGCTGGGTAGAGAATCAGAATGTGGATATTTAATGAAAAACCTTATTTTAGCTGAAAAACTGTAAGGTTTTTGCTTTTGTTTTGTTTGTTTGTCTTGTGACTCCTATCTGTCTCTTTCTGTCCCTTAGTAACTTCTCAATCTGCAATGGCAGCCAACTCTACCAGTTTCAATGGTTTTTAGGATCTTTCTGTCAGTCATCTCTCTGGCTTCCATTGAAATATGTGACTTAGTAGGCAGAAGTCCTACAATGACCCTTCTAAAGGAAATGCTGCCACATGATTTAATGCCTTCTTAGTTACCAGAGAGTACATGACTGCAAGAGACCCAATAAATACCCCATCTATGGAAAATCTTATTGGAGCACTAATTATTGGAGCACTAATTAGCTACTAGATGATCAAGACACAAAAACCATATCAGGTTTCATTAATTTTCCAACTTTGGAATTGTTAGTTATGAAATACGAAGGCTAGTTTCATAAATAAAAACTTTTACATTATCTTAAGATTCAGCTGAGAACACAGTAGCTGAATACATAATCAGTTTAATTTTCTGTGGCAGGTAAAGAAAACATGGCAGTTGCAGGCTCTGGGCATTTCTTTTCTTCAAGCTTTATTTGTAAGTTACATAAACACAGGGGCAGGTATAAATAAAATGATGGCCCTGAAGGGTGATTTTGATATATTGTTCCATGGATCAACATGTTTATTAAGAGCACTGCTGTGGAAGATATGGAATAGGTGTTGACAGTCACTAAAATATGAAATTGCTTTTCCATCTACCTATTAATCTTTCAGTCTGTCAAAGTGAATAAAAGCCTAACTGGCCTTCTCAATAAGTAAGGGTTTTGAAAGTTTTAGATTTCTTTATCAGAGAGCTTTTTTACTCTGTTTTTATCCCTTCCTCTTCCAAAAGTAGCATCACTGACCATGGGAGAAAACTTGGTTCTCTTTATGTAGACACACTGAAGGCTGTTGGTGTTTAGAAGAAAATAGGCAAAGCTGGCACCTTCAGTTGTCATTAAATCTTATTTACTGGAAAAGACGAAGATCAACCAGTGAGCCTAAAATGCAATACGAAAGATGACCCTGCAGAATATCTCTTGTTAGAAATGAGCTGCAAGCATATATCCTACTGCTTAATTTATTCACTTTCTTATAACTATCCTATTAGCAAACAGACCATTTAAAATTATCCCCCATATTAATTTTGGAAAACTACAGCATGAGAGAGGTGGATTATTATATTCCTAATTAAAACACAAATACAGCAATTACAGTTTATATGCCATTATCCTGAATCTACACAGGATGACGTTAAACAGCAAAACAGCCATTAATTTTACTGTTCAAAGAAATACTCATAATCTTTTAGAAATGTCATATAAAATATTCATTTTGAAATGCCCTACGGTGATTTCTGAATTTATTTAAAGTGGGCTGTTGATAGCTCTTTTATAAATAAGCAATTACAGTACACTAAATATATCATGGCCCATCACATTATACATTCTATAATTTCATGGATGAAAAGCCTACAGCTGATCTGCATAAATGTGGTATGTCTCACAGCAGGTGAAGAGTTTGATTACACAGGATAATCAGTGTTATTATTTATAGTAACAATTTATACCTGTTATTTATTAAAACCCAGCAAATCAGATATTGGCTTAGTTAAGGAAGTCACTGTATTATAGGCTGAACTAGGCAAAAGAATATTAAACACATGTAAAATGCACTGTTACATTAGTAGTTTGAAATCAGCCAAGGTCAGCAGGGAATGAGTTGTTGGTATTTGGTAGCAATGGAGAAATCTGTGTTGGGCAAGGAGCTGGGGTCTGTCCACACTCCCTCTGGACAAGGATCATCACTGCAAACATCATTGCCCCAGTGGTGATATCAGAGATCCCTGCAAGCACGTTATCTGAAGAAGCCAAGGGTTGATTAACTGCGGATAGATTGAAACAATCTGTGAAATATTCAGGTGATATTTTTAGGTCTGACATGAAGGATTTTCATGAGGATTGCCCTGCACAAATTACCATACTGCAACTTACAGGGTTTATATTCCTTGGTCTTTTAGGAGAACTAACCTTAAAAAAAAAAAAATCATAAAAGGATAGTCTTGTGGATTGATTGTAGTTATAGGATCTGTGAAATTACCCACACTCAGTTTGTCTGTTGGTATCTTGCCTCTTTGTCACCTTGTGTGAGTAGTGTTATACTTGCCCCCTCTTGCTCATCCACTCATCCAAGTGACAGCAAGAGTCTTCGTGGTGGGCACAGCAAAAGGGGAGAGGTACCCATGGAGGATCCATGGAGGATCCTTTCAGCCTCTCCCACCTGGCTCTGTGCAGGTGCTGCCAACCTCTGCTGAAGGGCACTAAGCCATGGTTCCAGAGGAAATGGCAGTGCTGTAGATGCAGGTCTGCAAGCCAGGGGGAGTTCAGCTTCTGGTCCTTGAGGGCGGTGCCTGGCACATCTTTGAGGCTAAGACAGAGGGCCAGAGGTCTGGGAGCTGCCTGCTCTTTGAAGGAGGGAACAATTTCTCCGGGGGAAATTAAGACATATAAATGACAACTGGTAGGATGAAAGTTGGTTTAAAACAGCAGAAAAATCTGTTGAGGGTACAGACCACCTGGAAATCACCTTGAAAATGCTGACATTTTGGTGGTAGTAGTATGGCAGATCACATAGTACTCCCAGTGTATATTTCTGAATTAAACATTTGAGTTTATAGCAGTGAAAATTATCTCCATACAAAAATTCTATTTGACTTTTATTTATATATATTTAATTTTAAAAAGGATGTCACAATGTGCTGAAATGACTGAGTCTGAGATTGTCTGGAAACTGCCCACTTCAGCTCTTCTCTTTGGAAAAAAACAGAAGAAGCAAAAGCATGGGTGTACAGTATAAAGGCCTAGAAAAGGAAATAAACCCACTGTTTTTCATGCTGTTTCAGATGTAGTTCCTATGATCATACCAAATGAGCTTGACTGATTTTCACAGAAAGATAAACTGTGTTCATATTAAACCAAATGGAAGTTTTGTGCTTGGATGCATACACTAACTACATAAAACAAAACTTTTATGTAATTTAAAGGTAAGATCCTCTTTGCACAATTCTTCGGGGTCTCATTATAAATTGGAATAGGTAACTGTAATTACTGTAGCCAAGATACAGAGATTTAAAATATTTGGCTTACTTATCCCCTTAATTTCAAAGTACAGAAAAACCTGAGAAATAATAGATATAATATTTCAATGCAACAAAAATATTGTCTAATTAAAGTCTAGTGCAAATAGAAAAAAATGCAACTGGTTGTCCCAAATGTAGACTATAAAATATATGGAAGATGTTCACACGTATTAAGATTAGGACTATAAAATTTAAGAATTTAAAATGAAAGTAGAACCCTGACATTATTGAGAAAATCAAAGTAAACATGGTTCTTAATAAATTAAATACAAATGCCTTAATATATAGATAAATATTTTTGTGCTGAAAATCTAGTATCTAGAAGTAAGCAAAATGAAAATAATAAAACTGAACAATCAAAACATAAAACAATGATACTTCTCTTTCCTGTATATGAATTTTCCTGTATTAGACTTACTGCATTTGTGGATTACCGCATATGATATTACCCCGTATAAACTAAACTATACTACTACAGGTGGAAACACCTAAAAATTTCTATTCTATTTTGTTTTATTCTATATTTAAAATAATTAAATTCTCTCTTTTTTTCTTAGTGGTTAAAGTCCCTTAGAAGAGATCAACTTCTGTTTGAAGGAAACAACTGGATAAATAGCGCTATCATTGGATTATGATGTGAAAATATAGTTTAATATTAAACAAAAAAAATCTTCTTTGTCCCCTAAATATTGTTTTTTTACATATTCTAAAGTAGCAGAAGAGAAATTATTTGATACTAAGTTGGTGTGAAGAAGATTCCTGGATATTCTGAAACAGTTGTACTGAATCTGAGACTGTTAAGAAATAGCCTTTGGCACAGAAGGTTTTGAATTGGAACCAGTTCCTCTCTTCTTCCAATATTCTGGGTTGATAACATGGCATGAGACTCAAGATGTTAAAATAAAGGAATTTTCAGTTGAGCTCTTTAGACAGGAGTCACACTGTGACCAATCTGTTTCAGTGAGACTGTTCCTGGCTGAAAATAATTAAGATAAGCTCCCAACTCATTCCTATGGAAACATTTAGATGGCAGTTTTAGGAACTAAGGTCTCAATTCTGACTAATAAACCCTCTCAGTTACATAAAACTACATATAATAAGGCCAAAGAAACAATTAGATAGGTCAGGTATTCTTATTTCATATCTACACAGTACAATGATATATTTGACAGATATATCTTGCAGAGTGCTACACAATCTTTATGGGTGAGTATCAATAGATAAACAACCCCTTGGCAGTTCATGTTCATATTCAATCACTTTCACCAGTACCAATTTGTGACACATTTAGCTGTGTCAGGCTTTAGCTTCTAGCTGTTATAATTTTTTTTCTTCCTCTACTATATTTATGGACAGGGAGATAGAAATATTAATTTTTTAGTAAGTGAGAGTTCATGCTGAAAATGAAAAAAAATTAAAGATGAGAACTGGTTTCAGGTAAGAATTTAGTTCCTGTATAAATTTTTTTTTCGCATAAAACTGAAGTATTTATTTTCTGGAAAATTAAAAGGAAAGCAGTAAAAATTATGTTCAAAACTCATGGCCTTTCTTAGAGTAATAGAATCATAGAAGCATAGGAAGCTAAGGAGTTGGAATGCACCTTAAAGACCATCTAGTGCCACTTCCATGGCCAGGGACATTTCTCATCTGACCGTTTTTCAAGGCCATGTATAACATGGCCTCGAATACTGTAAGGGTTGGGGCTTCCAGAACCACCCTGAGCAACTGGTTTTGGTATCTTACCACCTTTACAGTGAAGAATTTCTTCCTAACTTCTACTTTAAATTTCCCTACTTTCAGTTTGTACCCATTATTCCTTGTCCTACCACAGTTCCTGATGAAGTGTCCCTCTCTGGCTTCCCTGTAGGACCCTTCAGATAAAGGAATATTCCTATGAGGTCACCATGCAACCTTCTCCAGGCTGAATAGCCCCAACTTCCTCAACCATTTCATCACAGTCCAGTGATTCATTCACTAAAGTTACCAAGTGATTTGGTTTGGTCATTAAAGTTAGATGGAAAGATGAGATATCTTTTCCATGTTCTCAATCTAAGACAGGACCAACTGCACCTGAGTCCAATATATACTTCCTATAAAAAGTTAGACCATGAAATTATCAGATACTCTGTAGATGAAAATGACCTAATTTTTAACTGCTGATGCTGTTTTACTTTTAAGAATGACCAGCCAACCAAATATCCATTAAACAAGGATTAAGGGAACATTTAGATATTTAATGGGAAGTGGAAAATCTTCATGAGGGGGAACTTGCATTTCACAATACCTATAGGTATTCAACAATAGTTGGCTGAAAGGCTATACACACATATTTTTCTGTTTTCCTGTTGGTACAGAATTCCCTTAGATTGAAAAGAGAACATAATCTAGTTCTCCTTAGGTTAATATAACTGCCTTAACTAATTTTCTATTGAGAAAACTGTGAAAACTTACTAAAGTACCGAAAACTCATAAAAAATATTCAGGATGGTTTAAGGACATTGTGAAAGAAAGTTTGTCAACTTTCTTTTCTAAAAAATTAGTGGCCAGCCTAGTTATTTCCTGTAAGGGAGACTTTGTGTACATTTCAAAACAATCTCTATTTTAGGTATTGTGTACACAGGTCTGTTTTTTACTCTGTAAAGACTTTTTGTAATCAGAATTCTAAATATTAACCCTAGTAATCATCATAATATATGAAGGGGTCTTTTTTGTCCCAATTTTGTTGAAAATATGCCATTTATATACAAGATTTCCATTCAAACATTACTTTCATCTTAATATGACAGCTTGAAATTCAGCAATGATGTAGAAAGACATCTAAATGCCCTTGAAAATACATGCCTAAGAACAATTCTAGGTATTAAGTGGAATGAAGTTGAAACAAATGTCAACATTCATGAGGGTATTAAACAATTTCTTATCTCCAAAGACACCCAGAAAAGAAAATGAAAACATTTGGGGTTTGCTGAATGAAACCAGAACAGTTGCCTTGGCTGACATGCAACAACAAATGTGAAAAGAGTGAAAGAGAAGAGTCTTTCCATAAAACAAAGTGAAAGAAGGCATATATAATATTAGAAAAATAGAAAGATATCGCTGCTCATTGGGACAACTTTTCTGTTTGCTGGTCACATAAGTTATGGTATGAAGACAGAAATGTAGAAGAGGAGACACAACACTTAAATGGAAAGAAATTGAGAATGATGGAAGTAGAGAAGTGGAGGAAGGACAGTGGAGAAGTCAGGGAATTCCAGGAAGATATAGGAGGACCATGTGACAGTAAGAGGAAAAAAATGAAAATCATAGTTAGGGTGAGGAAATTGGTGAGAGATGGGAAATCCAGCTGCACAGAGTAAAGAAGGTACCTGGTATAACCCATTATTGAAGGCTGAAATATAAAGACAATGTGAGGAGACAGGAAATGTGATACTAAGAGCATTTCAGATAAAATATTTTCCTCCTGTAGATGACCCATAAAGATGTTTAATGTTTTTGTCTTTAAATTTTTGTCTTAGCAGAAAGCTTATGTGTCACAGTGAGTAAATACTACAAGCAGTGGATCAGAAATCTTATGAGGAAAATATCCCTGTGGTTGCTTTCAGGGTAGTATTTCTACAAAATGTAATAAACCATAGGGTATAGAAAGCACCTAAGCACTTTGGCATAATAGTTCTTTGTAAAATTCCAGAATTGATATGCTAAAGATATTTTAATAAAAACAACTTTGCATTAGGAAGTTGAAAAAAAAAAAGGCCATAAACAAGTAAGACATTTTCATTCAGAGGTGCAAGAGGATAAAAGTCATAAAATATCAAGAAGAGGAGCCTGAAGGGAGACCTCATTGCAACCTACAACCTCCTCATGAGGGGAACAGGAGGGAAAGGCACTGGTCTTCTCTGTGCTGACCAGCCCATAGAGTGACTGTCTGGTGACAGGACCTGAGGGGTGGCCCAAAGTTGTGTGAGAGGAGATTTAGGTTGGATATGAGTGAAAGGTTCTTCACCAGAGGGTGGTTGGGCACTGGACAGGCTCCCCAGGGAAAAGGTCACAGTATCAAGCCTGAGACAGCTCAAGGAGCATTTGAACAATACTCTTGGGCTCATGGTGTTACTCTTGGGGATGGTGCTGTGTTGGGCCAGAAGATGGACCTGATGGTCCTTATGGGTCCCATCCAAACCAGCTTGTTCTGTGATTCTGTGAAAATTATTTTTTTACAGAGAAATGCCTAGAAATAAAAATTGGGTCTTTTTTGGGAATTTCTTAAGCACTTATCACAGAGATGATTTGGTTGATTTTCCCAGGAGTAAAAAAATTTGCTCTAGTACAAAAATTTGCTTTTCTTAAGTGCTACCTGGCACCTTAAGGGGAGCAAAGATTGGAGCATAGGTAGGAGGTGATTTATGAAGAGGATTTTTGTAACAGGCAAGAGGTAAGAGTTAGGTGAAAGGTGAATAATAACCAAATGGAAGACTGAACACTTTGTACTGAAAATAGTGGCAAGTGAAGGCTGCAGACATAGAAAATAGAAAGTAAAGTTGAAGACTAGTAACAGAAATAAAAAGGAGATTTTATTTTTTATTCCAGAATTTTTCATAGAAATTGTAAGAAAAATGCAGCTTCTAATGGTTTGATCATTTTCATAGAAAAAAAACCTTCCAGTTAATTTTCTATGCACAATTTCCATGGAAAAAGTTAGATTTTTTTTTTTTTCCTTTTAAAAATGATTTGTTTTCCTAGGAAACAAAATATGTGAGTCTATGAATGATACCTGAATTGCAACAATCTCATGGGTTTTTTGGTTAGATGGTCACAATATATTTAGCAATTAAAAAAGGAAAACAAAAATATCAACACAAACACCAACAGTAATGAGTCAAACCTGAACATTGTCTTATGGGTGTAATTCAGGAAACTGCTGTCATAATACATACTGCACTGAGTAAGCTCTGTGGAGTTTCATGATGTAGAAAATGCTGCAAGAAATATAGTTTGGCTGGGAATTCTCATCCTGCCATTAATGTTGAGATGCTTAGAGACCAGACCAGTTTCTGAATTTAAAAGAAAAACAAAACAATACAAACAAAAGGGAAGGAGAAAAAAAATAAAAGAAAAAGGTAAGACAGAAATGGTAGCCTTCTAAAGATAAAATCATGGGAGTTTGGAAATTATCCTGGGATGAATATAAGGCAAGGAAGTTAGACATAGAAGCATGTTAAAGCTGACAAAACATTTGAATGGTGCTAAAATTATAAAATCTAATTGTAGGTGTAGAAGTTTGTGACAAGTTTTTTGACAAGATGGAATTAATGTCGAGTACGAACCATAAAATCTACCCTTAGCATCACATAGGCAGCACCTTTGATACTGATCACCTGGAAGGCAGAAATATGTATACTGTATTTTCCCAAAGAGCAATTTTATTATTTCTGTAAGTGTTCCACAGGTTATATGATATTGTGTAATACTGCATTAATTTAGCCACTTTATTTTTGACTTCTTTGGTTTCTAGGAGAAAATTTCAAATTCTCTAAAACTTTGTGTCACAAAAAGAAAATGAACTATTTGTTTTGTTCTGTTTTGTTTTCTTTCTATTAGTTATAATAATAAGCAGTTATTATACAGTATTTTAATTTCTGAGTCCTGTTGGAATGAGTCTCAATTCTCTGTATCTCTTGTGTGCTTGCTAGTTCTTCATTTGCAGCTGCCAGACTCTACCTTGTCAAAATGAAGATAAAATATGCAGCAAGAGCACCAAGGTGACAAATTTTATCTACATGGTGGTTGAGACTTTTCCAACTTCCTCTTTGGGTATGTAAATCAGTCAAAAGATAAAGACTTAACTCTTGGCTCAGACAATCTTTAGATCCATAGTGAGAGAAAGGTAGGTTTCAGTGATGAACAGATCCAGAAAAATAAAGACTAAGGCTCTTAAGAATCTCATAATTGAGAGACTGGCTGTTTCTATATATCAACTTATCTTCATTTAAAAAATTTAAAATCTGTGGGTTTGTTATAAGAGCTTTTCAATTTTTGCTTTCACAGCAAAGCAAAGCAGATAGGTTAGATTATTTGAAGTGAAGCTAAGAGCAAAGCAGGTTAGAATGATTGTAACATCCTAAGGAAAATTGTTCTTCCATATTGACAGTTTGCGTGCTCCTTGTCAGATAAGCAGATTTTTTGAACAATGGATATTGTAGATATTGAACAGTAAGAATTCAGGGAATTTCCCTGATGGATGTATGGAAAAACACTAACTTTTTATTTGTCGTGGTTAAGTCAACAGCAGAGAGTGATGGTGGAAACTATGCAGTGGTGGATGTAGAAATATGAGATAAAAAGAAAACACTGACATGCAGAGGGGAGTAAAGTAATCTAGCAAGGTTATCTTATTATTATTTCTTCATTATCTGTCTGTGAATGATTAAAAAATTAACATACACTAACTATGTACCACTGTTGCAGAGGCTTTTCAGTATTTCTTTATCTTTTCAACTAGACAAGGTCAGGCAAATATTTGAACATACTCTTAGAGATCTTTGCTCCAAAAAAGGACAGATTACATAAGGTGTGGGTTATTTTTATATTTTCAAGATCCACTTTAACACGTGGCTGGGTTTTTCAGGTCATGACATATGCATTTTTATGTATGCATATGTGAGAAACCATGAGAGTAGAAAGAGAAAAATATTATTTAATCTGCCATAACAGCAGTATCAATGATAGTGCATTTGAAAGACTGTACGTTTTCTTTTCAGTGTCTGGCACTATTTTAAACCAAGAAGAAGGATGTTTCACTTAGTCTAAATAATGCTACTGAATTTCAGTCTAAGAAGAAAAGCTTAGCTAGTTCAATTGAGTGAATATTTATTTTCTTCTCTCTCCCTGTGCTTACTCTGCTGTAACTACTCACCCTAAGATGGCACCACCAGAAAAACTCATTATGCTCTGCTGCTGAGCAGAAATGATGAGCTAGTAGCTAAAAGACTTTTTAAAGGCAGGACATACCTTTATAAAAATATATACTCTTCAGCTAATCTTATAGAAAAAAATAAATAATTCAGAAAATACACTTGGAAGGCTGAGGAGGTGTAGTAGCACTATATAATCTTGCAAGATTGTTGGTGGGCAGAGCCTGGGTGTGGTGCAACACAAACGAGCTAGGGGTTAATCAGTGGGAAGCAAAGTGACAGACATTGGAGTAGCTTCAAGAAAACATTGTTAGAAATAATATCCTTAAATTGATCCCATTAGATGGAATCTGCCTAGGAATGAGAACTGAAATAGGAGAACTTGTGAAAAGAATGTTGCCATTTTTAGCTTGGTTGGCAACAAATGATTAAGAGAAGGAAGAAAGCTGAGAGCTGAGCTGAGAGCAGTAGCTGCGTAGGTTGGTCAATTGCTCCTGAGGTGAAGAAGAAGCACAGAGGGAGGACTTCTGCTAGAGATGGACCCACAACTGACTGGAAATTTTTAACCTGACTCTTTGCTTCCTCAGCTGGTCTGAATGAGAAAATCTTCCCATGACACACGCAGAATTAGCTAAGTACATTCCAGTGTAAGTCTCACTTTCCATTTGTAAATTATAATGAGTGTGCTTAGATATTCACTTACTTATTTCTGTTAAAGCTATTAAGTAAATAGCTTCTTATTTCAGTAAAGAAATTACTGTGAACTCTTTAGAGTTTTGAGTATTCACTTATTATTCACTGCTTTTCTCACAATTCCATATTTTTATTGTCATATCTGACAGTCCATATTGCATATATGCTTAGGCCTACTAGATTTTTATGCAGATATTTTCTGGGTAAAGACTTCTGTATAGCTCCCAGCTATCTGTAGACTATCTCCTCTGAAATCTTTTGAAAGCAAGATACTAGTTTCTTGAATGGTTGTGTGAAGCATTCCAGTGGTGACCACAGATCAATTTTTTTAACTTGTTAAAAAAGGTAGTTTGCAGCATTTGACCTGTGACACTAGGATCCAAGGAATCTAAGTTATAAAGGTGATGTGAGGATGAAATTAAAATTGGACTTGTTACAGATGTAATGTAAAGGAGCATCTGAGTTGTGTGTATGCAAGTGCATACCCATGACACTTAGCAATTCCCTGTTACTTCAGGGGTGCTCCAGTTACAGCTTTGCAGGTGGAGAGAGAGGACTGATGTGCAACAAGGTGAGGACCACTATGGCAGCCAGCTTCACAGTAAGACATTTGACTATCATAGGAACTCAGTCGGTTCTGGAGAGTACCTCAGGCAGCTCCTGAAACCCACAAACCTACAGAAAGGCACAACCTTTATGCTTAACTTGTGTTGGTTAATTCCCTGGGTGAGCAAGCTGCCTATGGCAGGTACTTCCCTGTAGTCCTTGCTATAGAATTGATCACTGCATGTTGATAATTTGATATAGTCTAAACTGAAACTATAGATGTATCAATGGTCACGTAGGACAATCTTTTCTATATAGTTCAGACAACCAGGAGATATCTTGTGCATTATTAGAGACCATAAATAGAAATGAGTTCTGTATGCACTGCAGTGATCATGCAGGATTATGGGCCAGCTGGGCTGCAGCTCCTAATTTCTCTGGAGACATTCTTGCAAGGGCCTTGCAATAGATTCTCTCCCAACAATGCCTGGCCATCCCATGTGAGAGATTTCACTCCCCATGTAAGCACCAGCCCATGGAAAAATTTGGTACACCCTGAGAGGATTTGTGAAAAACCCATTCAATTCTACATATAAATAATTTTAATAACTTCCAAACCCAAGCTCAAGTGTGGCTACCAAAGGAAATTTAAAGTCAGACTACTCTTTTTGTGGATAGAATTTTTTGTTTTCAGCATCTCTCTGAAGCTAAATTATCCCAAGCCCATACAAGTAAAGATTTGTGTGTAGCTCAGGTTAACCCAGAAATAAACTAAAAAAAAAAAAAAAAAAAAAAAAAAAAAAAAAAAAAAAAAAAA
>WEIU01004893.1:61737-91118 GCA_013389925.1 Aegithalos caudatus | reverse complement strand
AAAAAAAAAAAAAAAAAAAAAAAAAAAAAAAAAAAAAAAAAAAAACAAAAACAGCAAAACTGCATTCAAATTTGTTACAGTGTGAACATTCAGAATCTCTCTCATCACAAAGGCTTTAAGTACACTTTTCTGTGGGTATATATGGAGGACATCTGTCTGAATTTATCCTATTGGAAGTGACTGGTACACAAACTGCATTTGTTTTATAGAAGAGGGTGAAGAGAGCAAATATAATTTTCCCAGATGTGTTTGCAAACACTAAACAAATTAATTGGGTTAGGTTTCTAACTTGCGATAAAGAGAGAGGATACTACAGAAGACAAGGATATGAGTCATTCATTAAATGCTTTATTTCTAGGCTTTCCATGACATTTATTGTGCTAGCATCTAGCAGGCTTGTGAAATGCTGGGAACATTTAATGTGCATTCTGCTTCTGTGAGTTACAGATTTACCACCTCCTTTGTGCTGATGCAAGTCTGAGGCCCAGAGTCAATGACCCAAAGTTATCCAAGTCTGGGAACTTGAATCCAAGTGCCTTGAATCAAGAATAGCTGAAGTAATAACCTCTTTTCCAATTTCCTTTTCAGCAGTACTTTATAGCTAAACATGTTTATTCGAAAGAACCAAATTGTTAGAAGACCAGATAGAACCATGGACATTATAGCACAACTGTGTTTACAGGGACTGGTACAAATTAGCTTATTCTTTTTCTGGACTGGTACATTTATTCAAACTCCTTCCTAAAGTTCTCTAAACCTTTCAAAGGTGTTCTGTATCAGTAATCTTTCTTTTTATTTCTTTTTGTTTTGTTTTGTTTTGTTTTCTGAAGCATTGTCCAAATTACATCTTTCTTTGAGACAAATATATATATATATTTATATGTGTGATTCTTGTTTTCCTCATTGAGACAAGTTGTCCTCAGTTGTCATTTTTGTTCATATATGGCTGTATATCTGCATTAACTCATGAAATTTATATCCCAGTTTTGGTTGTTGGTTGTTTTGGGAGGGTTCTTTGGGGGTGTTTTTTGATGTTTTGCTTTGTTTTGTGTGGGTTTTTTTTCGGAAACAAGTCAAAAAAGGCTAAATAGGAAAAGGAACTTCTACATGTAGAAGAATTGGCACAAAATCCACTAATTTTCTCTTTTACTACCCTGTGCTATCCCTCTCTGTTCAGGGACATATTTTGATTTAAAGGACAAAGCTCAGAGTATGGGCAATGGTCTACAACTACTCCTGGGACCTGGTGAAATTATCTGTGAAAAGGAAAACACAAACCTGCTTAGCATCTACTCTATAATCTGTCCCTAGATCCTAAATTGAGTTTAAATTGGCTAAACTTGAGTATTTGTGCCACCCTATGCTTGCATTTATCTGTAATTACCACCCAATAGAGACACGGGTGAGTCTTCTCCTGTAACTTTTCAATGATTGCAACTGATAAGTCAGACCACTAACACAGAAAGCAAAAGGTACTCAATCTGTAATTTGCAGAGCGTAAAATGTTTGTCAAGGAATTTCTATTGTTTAGTTCAAAATTATATGAAAGTTTATTTTTGATGCAGCAAGGTTTGATAGCCTAGAGAAATGCTGACTCGTGAACTGACTAGCAGGACATCACAATGTGAAAGTCTGCAGACAGACAAAGCTTGGCAGCCTTCATCCCAAAATAAGAAAAATATTTACAGAAAAATAATATCACAAAATATTCAAGAAACAGTCTTAGAGAGGTGTTGTCTACCACTAACTGGATAATGAGTGTTTTGAAACAGCAAGGAAGTAGAATAAACTTTTTGCCTAATTCTAAGATAGACTAAGCATTTGTTTGAAGAGAATCCTGAGAAAGAGAGAAAAGCAACTCATGGGAGTTTTGCACTTGAATTCCCATAGCTGGATACTCCCAAGTTTCATGCTCTGGTTCACTGAGAAAACTCAATGTTTTTGCCATTTGACACATGCTTAAATTTCTGCTAGTTTTTTGTGGGGTTTTTTGGTTTTTTGGTGGTTTTTTTTGGTTTTTTTTTTTTTTTTTTTTTTTTTGGTTTTTTTTTTTTTTCTTCCATCTCTTGTGATCTGAGGGTTTTATGAGAGAAACATGAAGTTTTAGTGCAGTAGGAGACTATATGGAAATTACCTGAATGTCCTTATATCACTCCTGCTCTTTGAAGAGGAATGAAGAGAGAAAAGGGAAAGCTAGGTCAGTTCATGTGAGGTAGAATCAATGTTGTGCCATCTATCTATTCCTTTCAGTTGAAGGAAAACAGGAGCAATTCTGCTGAATTGGTGAAATGACTGAATAAGAATTTGAAATACTGATTCCTGGATAAAAGTTAGTAGAATCATTTCATCAGCAATGCTTTTTCCAGAACATGAAAATGCCTTAAAATCTCTCAGCCCTGACACATGGTGGAAGAATGATTGCCTCACTTAGACTGAGTAGACAATTCTTGAAAATTATACCTTCATGTTATATATATCATCCTATAATACAAGTGAAATGTAAATGGGATGAAGGATAACTTTACACTTTACCTTGATTCAACAGTTACTGTCAGACTTCTCAAAAATTTCTGTGAAGAGGACAAGTAAAATAAAATTTACAAATGTTTACTAGTTGATATTTTCTTCCTGTTTAGGGGCATTACTCTACAAAGTAAAAGTAATCCAGATCTTGGGAGAATCTCATCTTCACATTCAACCAATTCTTCAGATACTTCATAAAAATGAGTCTCTGTTAGCAGAGTAGAAAAAAAGCAGAATGCCTGTACATGCAACTTCTAGAGGAGAATTACTTTTCAGCAGACCTCAGGTTTTGGGACAGCCTATGATAGACAACCTCAGAGATATCCAACATTCACCAAATGACCTGAGGCAAGGACATTTCACCTACGGACTCAGACTTAGTAAACTCCTTTGGATCATATGGCAAGCAACTTTTCACCACTCATGGGGATGATGATCCCTTATTAACCCTAAAGTAATGAAAAGACACTTTCAACTTCCAACTTCCATATGGTGAAGAATGTGGGAACTCAGACCCATGCTTACAGTATAACCACTGTTTACCTAGTGGTTATATTCTTGACAATTGTACTTAAAGATTTTGTGTACAGTTCTCAAAATACTGCTGTTCAAAACTTTCACTCAAAACAATAATTTGCTTTATTTTGCACCTTTAGATTTCTATGGAAAAAGTTCTAAGGCTTCTGTCTTAAAGTTCACTGGTTTTCCCCTTTGTGAATTCCACAAGAAATATTTCTTTTCTTCTCTGTTTCAGATGCCCAGCCATCAACACCAAGGTTATAAAACATCTTGTTTACCTCTAGTCACATCACTGGGACAGTTGTCATGTTATTTCAGAAATGTGCTGCAGCTCGCTACAGGTACCAAATGGAATCATAGAAAGGTAGAGGTCCTTGATTGAATTTATTTGTGTTTGAATCTGTCAGGGATAAAAGAGCCAACAAATAATAAAATAGATGCAAGCCTCTGTAAGTCAGCAGCCACCTGCTACCTCTGGGCTATTAGAGGGGCCCTCAGCATGACAACACAAATCCATGCTGGCAGGCCAATCACAGCTTAAAAAAAAGCCCTACATCAGCTCACCTCTTCAACTCAGTCAGCAGAGTGACAGCAATGTTGAAATTTCAATTTTCCTGATATTAGTTGTGAATTGTTTTATCACATTATTTTTACTCTCACTGTCTCGTTGTCTTTTAAATGCTGCTAGTGTTGATAGCTCTCAAATGCAGTCTATCCAGTTGCTCTTTTGAGAAATATAGGTCTAGTTTTACTCTTTTTTAAAAAAGTTTATTTCCCCAAATAGGCTGAAACTCTTGTTTCATTTTTCTCCCTTCTATACATCTAAATCATTTAAATTGCAGGGAACTGTAAAAGTCAAAGTACTCATCACAGTCATCATAATTACTGATAATCAACTATTCTTCGAGGCTAGCATTATTTCACATGCAATTCCCTACTTTGATTCCTATTTATAGAGTGAGTCAAATTCTGTACTGCTTTCTGTCACTTTCAACTGCATAAATTAACCCTAAGCATTTTAATGTTGCCTTATTTAATAAGGTTACAGGAAAATGTAAAATATCTTTTTCTTTATACAGCAAATGAAATCTTGGCCTCAGTATAGTCAGTAAAAGTTTTCCCATTAACTTCAATGGATCTGAGTTTTCACTCTTATTTTGAGTATAAGACTGAATTTGAGTATAAAAGGAGGATCACAGGGGGTTTGTGGGGTTTGTTTTCATTTTGTTTTTTTCTTTGTGTTGCTGGCTTTGCCAAGAGAGGCCAAAGCATCCTGCCTCCACCTGAGGCTACAGAACTAATATTAAAGATGACGGAGAATGGAGAAAATAAAAAAAAAAGTTATTTAATTTCCTTTTGTTTTTTGTAATCACTGTATACCACTATTTGTGCTCATTTAAAACTATCTTAAAGCTTTCTATGTGGACCGATTTTTTTCTAGAAAGGCTGCATTACTAATCTGAACCAGTTATAGAACAGAATTCTGTTTGAAACCAATGAAGATAAATGGTGAGACTCCCCTGGGACTACATCAAAATTTGTATTTGGCCTTAGTACAAGGCCTAAGTAATCATACACAGGCAAATTTCAGCATCTCAGAGTTTTAAGCGACCTGATTTTTTTCATCCCTCATTTTCAGATAGTATATTTGGGAGAGGCCTGAATATACCCAAGAAACCTGGCTCCTTTGAGAATCCTGGGGAGTTATATGTGAATAAAAAGATGGCTTGTAGGTTCAGATGAGGTTCCAAACATACAACAGGAACATATGGAGATATCCTAATTTGTCCTCTGTTCTTTTTCTTCTCTGACAATTCTATAAGGACTGAGTATGAGCATTTTCTTTTGCAGCTCCTGCAGCTTTCATAACAAGATTCCTTTGTTTTTCTTTATTGTATTTTATATTTTTCATATTCTCTCTGAATCCTATTCAGCAATCCTGTGCTTCATAATTTCTATCTTGCAGCTGTATTGTGTAACTATAAAATCTAGTAAATAAATTAAAATATAAACATGAGAAAGACTTCTGCAAGTTGTATTATATATCTTTTAACTCTAGTATGGCCCTGTTTACAGCACATAAGTACAATTCAAGCAACTTAGAAGTGAATAAATCTTTCTGTTTAAGTAACTAATTTTGTGATGCATAGAAACTCCTACATATATGTCTAGCACAGTCCAGTAATAACAGTATAATAACTGCTGTACATGCATTCTCATAAGCAACAGCTGTCAGCGAAAATTCCTCACGATTTTCTCCTGAAATAAATTTACCTTTTTTTTCTGCCTACATTATTCACAACTTGATATCACACAGAACCTGAACAAGATTCAATAACTCTTTAAAACAACTTGCCTATTTAAACTGTACAGACTAAAAATTTGTGCTAAGAAATTTGTTTCCAATGTGATTAACATTAGCAAATAGAGTACTACAAGTCCAAGAATACTACTGAAGGTTTGAAGCTCTGATAAAGGACGTTTATGTTGGATGTTGGAAACGGAGAGGGTGGTTGGGCACTGGCACAGGCTCCCCAGGGCAGTGGTCACAGCACCAGCCTGGCAGAGTTCAAGAAGCATTTGGAAATGCCCTCAGGCACAGGGTGTGACTCTTGGGGTGTCCTGTGCAGGGTCAGGAGTTGGACTCAATGATCCTGATAGGTCCTTCCAATTTAGGATTGTCTGCGATTTTATGATCCTCGGATTCGATCAAGGGACGCATTTTTCAGGCAATCTCTATGGTTTCCAGAAAGAAAAAGAAATGAAACTAGGATGTAGAGAGTTCTGTTCTTTTCAAATCTGGAACTTGCCTTGTTATAATTCTGCCTTGAATGATACATTGAAATATGTACCTTGTGTCACACTGTTCATCAACATGTCACATTGTATCATGTCACTTTATGTGGCTCAATATGACAGATGCATCTCTAAAGCAATGCATCATGTCCCTTGGTATAAGGAAACGTGAAAATAAATATATTCTTCTTTTGTTTACAGTACATTCCTTCCAGAAATAGAAAAAAAAAAATAAAAAATCCCCCCACACCCCCAACCACGATAAAACAAACATCAAACAAACAACTTCTATTTAATATTGCAGTATTTTACGCAAATGAAACAAAAGGGTGGTGTCTTCATCATTCATCTTAAAAAGAAAGAAAAGTATATAAATTAATACATGCCCAGAATGCATAATTTCAATTTGTTATTCCTTTGATTTAAAGGATAGAAAGAACATGACTGTAAGCATTTACTTGTACTCTATAAATAGCTAGGAAAATTATGGACTAGGGAAAAATGACTTACAGACTGAATACATAGTAAATTCATGTTTTCCTAACAACAAATAAATGTATTTCATTATTTAAAAACACACATATTAATTAACATTAGGAGTTATTTCATTTTTTTTCCTAGTTTATTTTAAATAAATTGGTTTGTGTGGCCAGGATTTGGTAATAAGGGGCTTATAGGGGTGGCTTTTGGGAGAAGGTGCTAGGAGATGCCCCTGTGTCTGAAAGAGCCAGTGCCAGCCAACTCCAAGATGGACCTCCACTGGCCAAGGTTGAATCCATCAATGGTGGTGGTAGCAGCCAGAGAGAGGAGTGGGAATATGCGCTAGAAACAGCTGTGCAGGCAGGGAGGTCAGGGAAGAAGTGAGTAGCTCCAGGTGCTAGAGCAGAGATTCACCTGCAGCCCCTGGTGCAGACCATGGTGAAGCAGCTGTGCCTCTGCGGCCCAAGGAGCCCCATACAAAGCAGACGTCCCCCTGAAGCTTGTGGAGACTCCAACACCAAAGCAGGTGCATGAGGGAGGCTATGACCCTGTGAAAAGCCCATGCTGGAGCAGGTTTGTGGCAGGACTCATGAATCCATGGCAATAAGAGTTCATGCTGGAGCAGATTTACTGGCAGGACTTGTGATCCTGTGGGGGACCCATGCTGTGGGAGTTTTTTCTTGAAGAACTGCACACCAGGGGAGGGAACCCATGCTGGAGCAGGGGAAGAGTGTGAGGAGTTCTCCCTCTGAGGAGAAAGCAGCAGAGACAATGTGTGATGCACAGTCCATAACCCCATTCCCCATCCCCTTTCCCCACTGGTGGAGAGGAAGTAGAGAAGTTGAGCCCAGGAAGAAGGGAGGGGTGGGGAAAAGTGTTTTTAAGATTTAGGATTTATTTCTCATTACAGTACTCTCATTACAGTACTCTCATTACAGCTGGGTTTGGTTTTGTTTTTTTGGGTTTTTTTTTTGTTTTTGGTTTTTTTTGTTTGTTTGTTTGTTTGTGTTTGTTTGGTTGTTTTTGTTGTTGTTGTTGTTTTTGTTTTTTTGGGGGGTGTGTTTTTTTTTTTTTTTGTTTTGTTTTGTTTTGTTTTTTTTGAATGGCAGGTAATTAATTTTATTTCCTTAAGCTGGCTGATTTTTCTGTGATGGTAGTTGTTGAGTGATCCCTCCCTTGTCCTTATTTCAACCCCTTAATTTTTCATTGCATTTTGTCTCCCTTGTGCAACTGTGGCAGGGAACAATAGAGTGGGTTTGGTCAGCATGAGGATGAACCCAAACCATAAATTTTATAAGATAATGCCCCATTATATTGAATTGCCTCAGTTTGCAAGACGCTGAATTCACTGATATGTTCTATTTGCTGTTAATTAGGCCTGGGCTGAAATATGTTATAAAACTCCACTTGTTGGCTAAGGAGGCCAAACACTGGGGACTGAGTTACTTAGTCCATTAATATTGTATTTCCAGTGAGTCAAATTCACTTTCATGGAGCAGAAATGTGAAAAAAAGGCAGCCTATCACTTTATGATTTCCTAATTGTTTGTTCAGCCCCCTTGATGGCTGTATATAACACCCCAGCTTAAAGCATAGATGGCAATGATGCATCATCCACTGTTCACTGCTCTTTTTCCTAGCACCAGGCTACTTTTCTGTTTCTCCATAGTACACCCTCACATGACAGACACAATAGTTTTAAACACCTCTTATGTTTTAAAATACAAAAGACATTACTCATCCCTCAACCCTAAGACTTATTCTAATGAAGGTTTAAAATATGTGAAAAGAAAGGACTTACAGAGCTGGAAAAGAAACTCCTATGCTCACAGAAGGACATGTACCCAAACATGCATAAATCCATTTGATATCCCTAATCTAGCCCTGTCTGTTTGCCTTAACCCCTATCATAGAATCATGGAATAGTTTAGGTTGGAATAGACCTCTAAGACCATCAAGTCCAACAACAAAAACTGCCAACTCCACATCTTCACTTTTTAAAAAAAGCTTCTGAAGAGCTTTTTATCAGATCTTTGAGGGTTTAGAGTATGGTCTTGTCAAGTATCACAACCTTTTATCTCCCCCAAGATTCTGGGTACTTGTGATAAGTGAGAGAAACAATTTGCTGTTAGATGGTGACATCGTCTGCATGGAGTGGGTCAAGAAAATACCTGATCTGAATTCAGCCTCAAAACACTGAGATAAAAGACTCCATAATCCAGCTTCTGAAATGAACGTAGACCAAGTCACCAAACACTGATATCTATACTGCATCCTCAGTATATGCACTTGTAGGCATCTGAGTAAACTAAGGAAACATACTGCAACAACATACCTTTCTGACTTGGGTGGCTTTCCAAGCGAACACACACCCTGAAAGATTTCCCATCCATCCTTATCTATACATTTCCAAGCTCTAATCTAGCCAATTTAAACAGGTTTGAAAGATGTGGGTAAACATAAAAACAAATTACATTGGGATTGTAGTAAATTATGTAGTGCAATTTTGAAACTTAAAGAAGATTTAAAAAGTATAATATTGAATAATGAAGTAAAAAGCATCAGTGATGGAAGCTTCCATTTTCTCTAGTAAAACATCAATTAATTTTTAGCAAGACAGGGATATTTTTTGGTTTCCCTTTTATTGTTACATCCATCAAGAATATACCAGATCTGTCTACTGTTTTCAAATGCTCATGTTATCACTCTCAGCTTCACATATTTCAGTTCCATGCACAACAAGGACTGATTTTCTTCTAATGTAGAAAATTGGACAATTCTTTTTAACAACAAAAATAATTGCACTGTTTTTCTTGATAATTCTCATGCTATTCAGCTGATTTTTTTTTTTATCTAGGGCCTGATACATGTAGTCATTATATTCCTTCCTCTGTTTCATGTTGTTCTTATGGAGAACAGGCAGAAGAAAAATGCTTTCCACATGATGTTGTCAGATAGTTTTAATGAACATACTTGAGGAAAGTAAGACGAAGAAGAGATTGGGAAGCTTACTTATTTGGAACTCTACAAGACTATTATTGCTTTCTATTCTTGTTTGTTCTTTCTGTAATATGACTAATGACATGCCAATTGTGTATGATTATATATAGTTATTTATGAAACCAGATATTGCCTCTACACTTAATTATGCTTTTGCCTGTGAGGTAAGAATTCTATTGCCAGTGAGGTGTTTAATTGAATCTTTTTTTTTTTTNTTTTTTTTTTTTTTTTTTTTTTTTTTTTTTTTTTTTTTTTTTTTTTTTTTTATAATTATGTGTATTGACAGCTGATTTGCTCACCCCTCTGTGTTACTCTCCCTACTTCTTTATATGACATATCTTCTGGTAACCAAATATAACTAATGTAAAAATCTTATAAAATATTATATATCTATATGTATGTTTAAAAACCATAAAAATACATTATATATCTATATGACATCTATATCTTTATTAGATATTTATATACTTGTTTGATATAAATATTTTAAATATCACCTTATAAAATTTAAATGTTTATAATCCCTATTACTGCTAATTATTTATTTTTATTCCAGAAAACATTTTTTGTCTGTTTTCCTAAATAGATCTACTAACTGTAATCAAATATTGAGTCCATATTCAGGTGCATGTGTGCAAGTATGTGCAGGACAATATTTCAACAGGAATTTCTGGAATTATTGGTCAGTGTCAAATGATTCTGAGACATAGACATCTCAAACACCACAAGATTCCACAAGCTTTGTGAAAATAGCTACCTGCCAAGAAAAATAAAGATTTTTACCATGGAAAAGCTGTTAACTCCTCATTGTTTGACTTAGGAGAAGCTAGATTGGAAAGGAAGACTTTGGAAGCCATGGAAATTATCATGGAACAAGTTTTTTATCTTTGTTTTTGTGGTTTTGTTTGTTTTGTTTTGTTTTGTTTTCGTTGATTGGATTCTTGGAAGATTTTGGGATTTTATTTGGTTGCTTGGTTTTTTGGGGAGGGAGTTGGTGGGTTTTGGTTTTTTTTCAGGGTTTTTTGCGAGGTTGGTTTTGGGGAGTTGGAGACATTTTGGGGTTTTTTGCTCCTTGTTAGTTGGAAAAAACAAATCGGTACAGTAAAGAAAACAGAATACATTCATTCCTGTGGTCATAAATATGCACTAACAATATCAATGAAACATGAAAGGATATTAATGCATTAGGGAAAAGGCATTTCTATACTAGTGTTCCTACTAAGGAAATTGAATGTGTACTTTTAAGCATTATTTATCTACTTTGATTTATACAGTCCAAATAAAAGCTGTTTTTTCAAAGCCTTGGATGAGTGTACTGGCCTCTTCAAATTCCCTCCATTCCATTTCCCTAAAGCATTACCAGACTTAGAAAAAAATTATGTATGTCAATATAAGGATATAAAATTGAATCACCCCTTTAAATCTCCAGGGTATGGAAGCACATTTGCCTGTCTTTAGAAGTTTCCCATAGGAGAATTGCTGTGTTGTTTGTGAAGTTGTCTCTAACAGCCAGAGATACAGCAAGTATTTCCAGATACCTCACTCGTGTCCATAAGGTAAGGTATGTATTATCTAAACTTAGGGAGGCAGAAGAAATATATCTCAGGAAGCTGATAATGGATTGGAATCCAGTGTGACTTTGTGGGGAAAGAAAAGAAATCAGAAAAGACCTTACCAAAGCAAAAGATGTGACACAAGGGTTCCATGCTCTAGAGGCTTTCACATAAAGAAAAGAGAATTTATCAGACTTCATGCTGTGGAAAAACTCATGAAGTTCTGAAGGAGGATCCTGCAGGATTCTCTGTGATAGCTAATGCCATCAGAATCAACTCATTAGACCTGCATTTTTAAATTCCACCTATATTTAATTATACATTCAATTCAAAATGCTAAAAACTAAATAGATTGAAAAAAACAGAGACATCCTAGGGGTACTCACATAAACTGTTTTATATTTGAATGAATGTATTTTAATTAAGATGTTGGTTTAATTAACAAAACAGCACATTCCACTTCATCAAGACGTTTTCTGGTGGCATGAGATCTTGCAAATGCCCATAAGGCTTGTAGAGTATGTGGTCCTCTCCTGCTAGGAACCTTATCTGCTTTTCAGAAAGATAAAGTGGTTCTTTGCACATAACTGAATTACCTTCCTAGGGTGCTCCTTTTTACCTTCTGTCACAGCCTCTTTGCCTGGAAAAAGAACCTGAAATATTTTTAACTTTCAGAGGATTTTGAAAATTGATCTTAGTGGATCATGTGCAAGAGGAGAGAGATTGCCCCCTTTGAAGGTCACAGAAAGGATATCTGAATGTTTAACTTTGTCATAATGAAATGAATTTTCTCCATCTATGGAGGAGTAAAAAAAAAACCAAGCAAACAAATCCACTCTTCTGTTAAAATGGCAGTCCATATTAACATTACTTTATATCCTTGGCCAATGGAAAAAACTTCTGTTAATGCACAGTGCATATTAGCTCTCTGGTGAGCTTCCCTGGGCTTCTGCCTGATTTCAATGCAAGATATCAAGTGTTTGAGGTAAATAATCCTTCAGCAGTTTTCTCAAGGCAAGTGTGATAGAGTTTCCGCTGTCCAGTCATCATCTGTCCAGCAGTTTCAAGCCTGTTCTTGAACACCACTGTAAGTAGGCATTATGAAAATATACAGAGACAACAAAAAGGGGTTTCTTATTTCGAGTAACTGCTAGCCAGAGTGCAGGACAAGAGAAAGTAGATGCATTCACCTAAATGAGGGAGTTCCAAGGAAAGAGAAAGTATGATAGAAGCAATCAAGTTAGCGTGACATCATTTAGGCAGCAGAAGGAAGAAAATGCTGTTGTTTGGCAACTATACATGAAAATATTCTCTCAAGCATGGAGGATATGGCAGAAGAAATTATGGATCATACTGTTTAAAAATGAACCAAAAAATTTAAATTTCAGTGAGTGATAAAACATTAAATCAGACTTTGTATCAAGGGCTGATGATTCAGCCAACAAGGAACAGGTCAAGAATGCTGTGAAAAGTAGAGAGAGGCATCATGCTTGACCAAAATAAAGTGACCACAACCCAGGGAATGCAAAGAAATGTATAAAAAAGTGATTTTTCAGCATTCTGAAGTAGCAGGTGTTGGATGGTGTTGCTTTTGATATAGTAGATATTGAAGTAATTGAGATGTAAGAAGAAACGTGAACAAATGGTTTAGCTTTATAGATCAAGAGAAATTATTTTATTTTACAAATGGATAAATAATTGTAACTCTCACCACAGTTATAGAGCATGTAAATAGGAAGACCCATAGTGGTACTTGAGTTTAATTTAAACTGAGGTTGTAGCAGAAAAATGGCTTTTTCCATCATGCTTGAGAAATGGTGCAATGAAGATCACTTTGAGGAAGAAAAAGAAGGGCATTTATAGTTAAACAAGTTGAATTTGAGCCACTAAATAAATATGGACAAGGAACTGTCAAACAAATTTAAAATTTACACAGCTGATGATCCTACATTTTTATTTTTCTCTCCAAGTTTATATAGAGTTCTATATCACAGAACATTTTAGGTTAGAAAAGAACCTTAAAGTCATTGAGTACAACCTTTAACATATTCAAGTCCACCACTAAATCACATCCTTAAGTTCCAGATCTATACATCTTTTAAATATCTCCAAGGATGATGATTCCACCATTTCCACAATTTTCCACCTGGTCAAACTTTTCCAGTGCTTCACAACCCTCATATCCAACCTAAACCTTTCCTGGCACCACTTGTGGCCACTTCCTCTCATCCTATAATTTGTTCTTTGGGAGAAGAGACTGCTCTCCATCTTGCCACAATCTTCTTTCATGTAGTTATAGAGTGTGATTAGGTCCACCTGAGCCTCCTTATCTCCAGGCTGAACAACCCCAACTCCCTCAGCCACTCCTAGGATCTTTACCAGCTCTGTTTCTCTCTGGACACCCTCCAGAGCCTCAATGTCTTTTCTGTAGTGAGAGGCCCAGAACTGGATATCCTTTAGTCTGTTTTGATAGTGAGATATTCTGTTACATAGACATGCTTTTTCCTTACCTTTTTATATGCTTTTTGTGGTTAGTCAAATCATTTAAAATATCTTCCCCAGAGTGGTTTTCTTTCAGGAGGAAAAAAAAAACAAAAACAAAACAAAACCAAAAACACACAAAAAACCCCCCAACACCATGAAACTGCAGTAATGTAGGAAAAATAGAAAATAGATGGAGTTTGCTTAGCCAGCTCTTTAATCTTTTGAAAGAGTGCACATGAGAGAAGATGCAGGAAGTACATAAAGAATGGTGAAAGACAGATAAATCCTCTGATGTGCCTAGCTTTGTCCTTATAACTACCTTGTAGATGAGGAAAAGCAATGCAGTATACACATTTTAGACCAAATCACCAACAGCACATCAACAGATAAAAAGAAAATAAAAGCTTAACTTTTATTGCACTATGTATCCTTTCAGTCAGAAAAAAACTCTATAGAAGTGTGCAACATAGTTTGCTACAGCTCCTTGTTATAACTAATAAGAAATGCTATCTAATGGTGGTTATGATCAAATATAGTTTCTGTTTAACAAGCAGTAAAAAATAATATGGTTTATGATGAGGCAACACTTGCTCATTATATCATAATCATCAGGAAATAAGTCAATAAACTATTTAATGGATGAAATAATTTTGCTTTGGAAAGTACTGTGATATGAGTACCACCAAATAGTTTCTGATTTTTATTTATGTTTCTTTCACATTAGTTGGTTAAAAGAGATGCCAGAATCGATTGTGATTTAGGTGTGCATGCAGCACAATGATGAGACAAGCCACTGAGTATCCTTGTAAAATTGGACTTTTCATCAAACAATGAAATAGTTTTCTTTTCAGTGTTCTAAATATCCCACTATTTTGTTCAAATCTCCTTGTGATACTCACAGATAAATAAAAACATTTCTAGGGATTGCAAAACAGTAGGGTTCTGTCAATCATGATATTTTTTGATGCTGAAGAGTATCAAAGCTTTGGCTAGAATATTGTTTCATACTGGCAATTCTATGACCTAAGGTTCTATTGTTTTTGTGAAATGCGACAACTTGTGACCTGTTAAGAAAAGCTCAGCTATTTGATACCATTAATGTTCTTCTTTTGATCATTTATGTGACAAGTTTTTTTCCTAGTCCATGTCTGAATGATTCCAAAAGTTCCCAAGAATTTTCAAGATAGCTGTATGAACACTGCTGATGTGAGTTCTTGTATACACATAGATTTCTGGGAATCTTTTGCAAGAATATCTTTCAAAGCTTCAGATATGACATTATATACTAGGACATAATTAAAAAAATTAATTATTTTATCTTTTGTTACAATGCAGAATTATGTTTGTATGTGGATGTTTGTCCTCCTCAATTAGTACAAATATCCACATTAGTTCTTATGTGTCTTAAAAATATTTGTTGTGGCTAATTATGTGAAAGAAAATCAGAGTTAAATTAAATCTCCAATGTATGGTTCCACTTTTAATGTATTTGACTGGAACTAAAATTTAAAAGGCAACTCAGGTGTTCAGCTCAACTAAAATCATAGAAAGAATTGTTGAGTAAAGAATTCTGCAAGGCTGTAAAGTAAATGTTGATCTCAGAAAGTTTTCATATATATTTTGGTTGTTCTTTTGGCTTCCCCAATATCTTTAGAAACTAAGTCACTGAGCATGACACAACTTTAATGCACTGAAAGTTATATCTTCATGGAAAGTTTATCAATGTGGAGATATAGGCTCCTTCCTTCCAATTATTATATAGAAGTTTTACAATAGATATTAATCATCTTCATTTCTCCTTGGAGAAAAATACATTTACTTTCCATTAGCTAGTTTACCAGCCTTAGTGATATGAGCCAGTTATCTTTTCTCTAAGTTACTGTAGTTTCTGAATATTAGATTTTACACCTTGAGTACTTTTTAACATTTTAAACATCTTTCTATACCCTACATTTTATCAAAATAAGAAGACCCAGTAGTTAAAATTCTATGAGGCAAACTACTTATAATACATCTTAAACCTGAAATCTAAAATGCAGTTAGGTACATGTTAGATAATCATACAAAAGTTCTGATGCTTATTTTCTCTGGCCTTTAAAACACTGAAGTTCATTCACCACTACACTGGACACCTAAGGGAACCTAAAAAAAACTAATCTCCAGTTCATTTTTTCTCTTTTTTTTTTTTTTTTTTTTTTTTTTTTTTTTGTTTTTTTTTTTCTTTTTTTTCTGCATAAGAACAGATCTCAGTATTGCAGTATCTTCTAAATAAGAAGGCGATGCTGTGGTGTTTCTGAGGAAGTCATAGCACGAGTTGTGGAATTAAGAATGTAATTGTTGATTCTTCATGAATCACAAATTATTTTTTCAAGCTTTTTTCTCTTTTCTCTGGCATAGATGCATAGGTGCTATAAAGCATGATGGTCACTATAACAGATGTCTTTCAGCATACTCTGAGAGTCAAGGAAACATCACTGAATGTAGAGGTGAGTGGTGATCCCAATGAGAAGGCTGAGAACAATTTTTGTGGTCAGGCAACCTTGTCAAAGTAGATACAGATAACATCACTCAGGGGAAAAAAATCATTTATTAGCATTAAGAATCATGTGCTGAACACATCATTCCAAATATATATTTAGGCCTTTAAGAGTTAAATTTAATACAGTCAAACTCTGAAAACAGATTACTTACCTGTTGGACTAATAGTATTCAAACTTGTAGTCTGTTCTGGTAGGCTAAGAAGAACCAAAATAATTATTTTTTGAGGATTGAGAACATCCTTTTTTATTATCATACAAATATAATAAGAAAAAATGCACCTAGAGAGAATATCTGTACTGTTTTTCAATTAGCTCAATCAATCAGAATAAATGTGATTAGTTAGAATAGGTTTACAACCCTGATCATCATATATCAAATTCCACAGGGGAATATTTTTGCTTTTATGATGTTGGTAAGTAAACTATGCATGAAATAATAGATTTCTTCCTGTGTTTCTAAGCTAGTTAAAAATCAAAAGCATTCTATAGGGTCATCTAAAGCTGAAGTTATGTCCTCCTGAAAAGACTTTTAGTTTTCTCATGTTTTTGTGAGGTTTTGTTTGTGTTTTTTGGTTGGTAGTAATTTGGTTTAAAGAACAAAAGTAATGATCAGTAGACTTATTCTCAAAATATATTATTTCTTCAGACTCCTGGAAAGATACATTTAATTGAGTGTCCTTGCATGCTGAAGGGCAGGAAAATAGATAATGGACCCTGGTTTGTTGGGGATCCTCAAAGAATATAACATCAGACAAAGGAATGTAGATACAGAATATCTATTGATAATTTTCTTACTCCTGGTTTCATTAGAGAACTTCGTGAAGGTTTTAACCTTTAGAAAGTCAAATATCAGTTGACTTTTATCTCACAAGGATTTAAACAAAATTCTTTGTGAGTTGGTCCTGATGACATTTTTCCTTTCTCTGTTAATCCAAACATTTAACAATATATCACTTAAGACAAAGCAAAAATATCCCTGCAGGTCCATTTCTCTTCTTCTTTACACAGATGAAACTCCTATTGACTTCAGTGGGAATTAAAGAGGGTAAAACTCAAAGGGAAATTTGATGATGTATGTGTATGTCGAAGCAAGAATGGCCATCTGTTATAAACTGTAGTATTAATGGCCTTACCAGCTCATGTCTGGAACCTGAAAGGATGATATAAGTGTTTCCACTTTTAACTGTGTCCCTGTGGTTGTGGTGTGTTTGTTTTCTTTTTTTTTGTTTTCTTTTTTTTTCCCCCATGGTTTGGGTATTGCTTCATTTTTCTGTTTGCTTTATTTTTTTGCTTTGGTGTGGGTTTTTTGCTTCTCCTAGTAGGCTCAACTAAATCATGCAATCTTTTCCCATTCTTCCTCTTGAAGAATGGAGTAGCACTGGTATTTATCATTTAAATAATTTTATCTTGGAAATTAGATGGGACACCTAAAAATAGCTAAAAGTGTTTCTCCTTGAGCAGGTGAAATAATTTCTTTTGTAATAGGAAACCAGTTGTTTAAGTCCAAGCAGAGATAGATTACTCATGGGGGCACATAATTAGCTTCATATGATATCCTTAAAGTGCACTAGCTGGAATGGTATGCATGTCGTTTAAGCACTGCACTGGAACACGTTTGTATTGGTTTGCTTGAGTTCAAGCACTTTACTGGAAGTAAGGGGAGTATTTAATGACCTTTGCCTCATCTGGAAGACTAGAAATGGTTCATAAGAATTGCTGCTAGTAGAATTAACAACTAATGGGCATTCTTCTTTCATACAATTCATAACGTCCATGTTTTGGGAGGAGAGGGTCTTGATTTCAGGTTCCAGGATTCCTTACACAGGGGTTTCTGTCAGACTCTGTGCCACTTCTGATAATATATTCATGAACATTCAAAACAGGACTAAGTGTTTTACAGCTATCAAGATTGCTTCCTAACGTTTGAAAACAGACAACCTATGTCAATGACAAATACTTGGGAAAACACCATCCTTGAAAATTCAGCTTCATGAAATATAATAGAAACATGAAATATACACTGAGAAGCTGTTAAATAAAATTGCTCTTTCTGGAATGTGGAAAAAATAAAAACTGACAAAGGTTGAGGGATAAACATCCAAGGAAGATTCTAGTAGAATTATTTTATAACATACCACTTTTTGTACCATTAGAGATTAGTATATTTAGCAGAAGACATAGGAGTTAAAACAATTTAAAAAATAAAAATAGGGAAAAAAAGGGAATACAGTCTATTACTTTCTATATTATAATGTACATTCACATAAAGCATACAGTTCCTCTAAACCAGTAGCCAATATCTAGCAAGATGTAGGATGATTATTGCAGTTATTGCTGTTAGTTTTTGGAATAGCTATTTTAGCCAAAAATGAAAGTGCTATTGCTGCTATAATGAAAGCCTATCATACCCACATCATTGACAACACAGGAAGGTGGGAGTATTCATTTCATGGGTATGAAATGGTGTATTTATCAGTCATATCTGAAAAATTGAGCAAGGAGTTATATTCATGGAATCAAAGAGTATGTATATAAATATATATATTAAAATATATATATTTGTAGGTACACATTTATTTAAAACCAAGAAAATAAATTAATTCTATTATACCTGTGAAGGATTGTTCTCACAATGAAATAAAAATTTCATTATTTTCTGCAGTTAAAATTAAACCAGATTATTAACTCATAACATATATCTATTGACCATTAGTAGCATGATGGGGGATATAGGCACAAATACACAAGTGCAAAGTAAATTTACAGTAATCTGTGGTGTTTTATGGAGTTTTTTACGTGTGTGAGTTTAGAATACAAAATAATAAGAAATAACAGGAAATTGTGTAGATAGTTACAAAAAATAGTGGACTGTTTTATTGATGCAGTGCTAATGAAAAGAGGTTAATATCAGACCTGACTAAAGCAAATTCCCAAAGAAAATAGGAAATGGTTGTCATGTAGCACTATCCCTGCAAATCATCTTTTCCTAGCTCATTTTCACAGCATTTCAACATATGTTGTGTTTAGAGGGTTAAGTTATAATCACCACAAAGTAGTTAAGCTCAATGGAAAAGCAAATTTGAGCAAAGAAAAATCAAGTTTTCTTCTGAATTTTTTGCCTCACAGCTAAGATCTGTTTGAGCCAACATATGAAATATTCTGTGATTAGGCCCCAAAGCACTAAAATACCAATTAATTATGATGATTAGATATGTCTTCATTAGCAGCCTATAAATAAATCATACACAGCACTGCACAGCCGGTATTGCTATTGTGCTGAAAAGAAAAAAAAAAATCTTTTAGTGCTCTATACTATCTAATTAACTTTAAATTTTGTTATAATGTGGCATTTGTACCACATTAGAGAAACTTGAATATTTTCTTGTTTTTATATAAACATGTGTTTTCAGACCTATAGACGCTTGCTAGGGTGTGTAAAATATCTACTTCTGCTGCATGAAGAAAAGATCCTCAGTTACAAGACCATCTTTAAAATTGTTTTGATATTAATATTAATACAAGGATTCACTTGGCATAAATATTTTTGTTAACATGAAACATTCAGCTGAATGGCTTCATCCTGATTTACTCTCTTCTCCATCTGATCTGTATAAATCATCTTTCATCCATTTCTGGGTGGTGAAAAAGAAGCATATGGCACATTACTAAGCTGATGGTTCAGTGTGGTCTACATTAACAAGTAGTACAGCCAAACAGGAGTGAATCTGCAGAGTGAAACAGCTGAAAATGAGGGGGAGTTACTTTGGCATAGCTTTAGTCTGATCTGGGGTGTGGGCACTCAATTAACTGTTGGATGATATTCCATGTGGTCCTATAGTACATCATCTGATTTAAGTACCTACAAGAGCAATCTTGTTGATGAGCTCTGAGACCCTTCCACAGTATGAGTCAAGGAAGAAGGAATTGCCCAGGACCTTTATTGATGATCTGGATGAGGAGATTGAGTTAACATTAGTCAATTTAAGCACAACACCAAGTTAGATTGGAGTGTCCATCTGCTGACGAACAGGAAGGCCTTGCAGTGGGACCTGGGCAGGCTGGATTGAGGGACTGAGACCAACAGCATGACATTCAACAAGAGCAAGTGGCAAGTCCTGCACTTTGGCCACAATAACCACATGCAGAGCTACAGGCTGGGGAAAGAGGGTGAAAAGTGTCCCAGAGGAAAGCAACCTGGGACTACTGGTTGGCAGCCAGCTGAACATGAGCCAGCCATGTGCCCAGGTGGCCAAGGAGGCCAATGACACTCTGGCTTGTACCAGAAATAGAACGGCATCACTTCCCTAATTCTTCCCCTTTACTCGGCACTCGTGAGGCTGCGCTTTGAGTTCTGTGTCCAGTTCTGGGCCCTTCAGGTCAGGAAGGACACTGAGGTGCTAGAGCACATCCAGAGAAGGACAAAGAAGCTGGTGAAATGTCTGGAGAATGTCATGTAAGGAAACAACTAGCAATAGGACAAGAAGAGAGAGGTCTGGGTTGGGCATTAGAAAGAAATTCTTCTCAGAAAGGGGGATCAGATATTGGAATGAGCTACTGAGGGAGGTGGCAGAGTCACTGTCCCTGGCAGTGTTTAAGGATAGACTGCCCCTGGCACTCAGGGCCATGGTCTAGTTGACACAGTGGTGTCCAGTCATAATTTGGGCTCCATAATCTCAGAAGCCTTTTGCAGCCTAAATTGATTCTGTGATTCTGTGAAGAGGAAATACTAGGTGCCAGACCTTGAGGAAAAGGGGATAGAAGAAAGATGTCCACTTGAACATGAATCTAGATGCACTCTGTCAATATTCTTGTGCTCAACTAATAGTTTGTGCAGCCCTGCAGCAATCCATTTATCTCTAACTCTTCCGACATGCCACTCACCATGATTCTTAGCTGTCATTAAGTATTACAACATGTATACAGAAAAACATACTTAGCTTGTATACATTAAAAAAAAAAAAAAAAAGAAACAACTGAATTTAATCAATATCTTCAATAAATTTAACTTTGTAAAACAAGGGTTTTTTTTAAATTTGATCAGATGCTAAAGTTGACTCTGTTTATATAAAAAATAATGCTAGACAATCTGAGAATAAAAAACCTCTAATCTCTTCCCTTCCATTAGTAATTATTTCCTGGTAAGACAAAGCCTACTGCTCAATCAGTAATAATTATTTCACTTTTCCAGTCCACAATTTCATGCTACAGAGGTCATTATTTTAGCTTTGGTCATGTCTGCACAAATTCTCCTACTGGACTTTTGCCTTAGACTTCTCAAAGCCTTTTCTACTTCCTTTATTGTCCTCCACAGCAAACTTGGCTTGAGTAGAATGTAATCACCCTTTTCTAATTTCTGAAAAACAAAATATCTATACTCCTGTTCCCTCCAATTTCAATAACTTTTACCTCCTTTTTCTCAAAGTGACAGGCTTTGAGAGCTATTTATGTGCTTTGACTTTCTAAGTTTTAAATTTTAAAGACATTCATACTTAAAGTTTTGGGATGTCCATTTAGAAATGAGATGAAAGTACTTTTGTTTTGTTTTGTTTTTCTTGCATATGGGGGAGGTCTTTTAACATCTGAGGAAAGATAGAAAGCCTTCCTTTCTAGTTATGTAACAATTTCCCACTATTTCCAGCTGAAAACCTGGAAAAGGTCTTCATTCAGTAAAAACAAACAAATTATAATTGAAGAGCATTTGTGTCAAAAACAATGATCCTGAAACCTCACTTTCAAATGCTGACTGAGAATTGCCTAAACTGTGTAGATACACTAATGAGCTGTTTTTTCATTTGACTGTTTACTTTAAAAGTCTTTGGGTGTTTCACACTATTCTTAAGCACAAAATGCAATCCAGATTTGACACGAGTCAGAAGCTCTGTAAATACTCCTACCTTAAGTGAAAACTCAGTGCTGAACACAGAAAGAAAAGTTCATCTGTTGAGTGTTTTGTCAGCTAAATCAAGAGCCAGAGACAATCTATTTTCCACAAATAAATACACAAAATTCAGTGATAGGTCCATAATCATCCCACTTTTTTTCTCCTTCTGGAAATATAATGCAAAATTGCTTTTTTTTTGTACTTTCAGAACTCTGGATGCCCTCACTCCTATTGTCTTCTTTTGTTCTTTTGATTCAACCCACCCCACCTACAGGAGTATATTTGGCTTTTTATCAGCACTCCACTGCTAGAGGTCTTTCTTATACATGTACTGCCCACCTACTTATGAATATGTTCTTCTACCTCCCAGCATATTCAAACATTTCTTCTCTTTAAAATTTATGAAAGACAAAAACGTAATCAATTTCATGTAGGTATAAAAAAAAGAGCATAACTTTATAACAATTCAAATCAATTCTACCTCCTTGCTGGCTTTTACATATTACACAAAATTTATACTTACTAAGGAGTCTATTTGTAAAGGATGGTTCTGTAATCTAAACAATGATACAGTGTACTTGTACTTCTTTGTTTTTCCTCTGGTCCGGGATTTACTATTGTGTCGCTTTATTACAGAAGAAAATAGTACAGCATCACCAAGATAATCACAAGCAATGTATGTAGACATTAAAGACATTGCCACACTTCTGCTTGAGATGGGTAAATAAATTTTGTTATTGATTTCAAAGAGCAGAATTTAAGAGCATTTTTAACTACATCACTTAAAACACTTTAAAAACACTGCCCAACATGCAATTTTCTTTAACATGTATTTAAAATATTCAAACAATTTAAAGGAAATTTCTCTCCTTCATGAGACTAATCAGAAAACTGACATCTTTTTACTTTAAAACTTTCCCTAGATTTTCATAAATCAATTCCAATAATAAAAAACAATAAAAATGAAAGCATAAAGCAAGTTCAGTGAGAACATTTCCTAATACGATAGACCAGATTCCTGGCTATTGAAAAATAGCTGACCTCTATTACAGTCAATTGAGATATATCAAGATATACCAGAAGAAAATTTGGCACACTAAATAGAGTATTAGTTTTCCTCTGGATCCAGAGGTCTGGGTTTATCTTTGTTTCTGGCCTATAAGTTATATGAAAAAGAGGAAAAAAAATGATTCCAGCTATGTTTCCTTCTGAACAGATATACTGTGTCTCTATCCCCCAGTCTCTACAATCAATTTTCATTAGGGCTCTTCTGACTGAATTCCTCTTTTCCACTTCTGCAGTTACAATTTAGTTCTTGAGAATACAACATTATATATTACACACATCAGGTCACTAGGGTTTGTGTAGGAGTCAAAATAGACCACCAACAGTTTATAATAGTTTGAGGCCAATTCTAAAATACACAAACTTATTTCTCTAAACTGCTACTGATACCATTGAGAACAGATGGCAAGACTGTGTTATCTAAGACTCACCTCAGCAACCTGAGCTAGGGGAATTATTAGCTATTATTACACTATATTACAGATTCTGTACCTCCTGCTGTAAGTTAATTTTCAGAGAAGATATAGCTGCCATTCCTATTAGAGCTCACATCCTAGCAGAAAATATTATACATATTATATGATACATTACACAGATGCATACATAGACATAGAAATTTATTTGTGTGGGCAATAACAAGAACTGACCTCAAAGGCACAACATAAACCTCTTAGATTTAGTTTATGATATTTATGTCTTTTTCAATGTTTAGAAAAGAGACTTTCTAAAAGCAGCTCTAAAAGACATAAACCTAAGAGTTATACCTACATGAAGAGTGGCCATTTTGATGGAGTTCAGTCAGTGCAGTTGGCAGGATCTCTCTATTGTGCTACATCAAACTGTGGAAGAGGAGTGACATTTCAGGTCTAGACCTATGATGTCATCCTTCATCTCAAGGCCTTGTGTCCTTTCTCTTTCTAAGGACATTTTCTGATAACAGTTTTAAAATTATGTTCAACATTCAGGATTTCATTGTTCTTTTAGGATAAAGAAGCTAAGAGGAACAGCTGTGGGTCCTGTAGTTGTTACTGAAGTTCGAGTATGGGTCCTCAGGAAAAACCAAAATGAAGCCAAACAAAAAGGAAGAACAGTAATGTTGGAAAATAAATCTATAGTTTCTTGTGATGATCTGAATTGAAATATCAGTGCTAGACAAAACCAGGCCCAGCACAAGGCATAATTGCCTTCCCAAGAGCTGGGAAATTACTGGCCTCGGTCTGTTAAAGGCATTGCTTTTTATTCTTTTTTTCTGGCCAAGGTATGAAATGTAATTTAAAAAAAAAAAAAAAATAGCCTGACGAAAAAAAAGGTATTATCAGGCTTTTTTCATTTAAGCTAAAAAAAAAAATAGTGACTTTCTGCATATAAGGCAAAATTTTCAGAATTTACAAACATTCCTTACTTCAGAAAAATACATATTTTAAACCCTTAAGCATCAGTGGCTGCAAGTACCAAAATGATATGCTGTTGTTCTCTTAACTAGCCTGCCGGTCTCTAATCAAAGCTTATGCAGGATAGCTAGTGAATATATCATAAAACATCATGGGGTAGCCACTGTAAAAGTCTAGAATGTGGAACAGTTTTCTTTATTAACTCTGCTTATGTTTCTTATTTCCCTAAAGTATCATGAATCACTTCTTATTGTGACACTGCATACCCTCCCATGGATCTGTGTGAGGAGTTTTGCATGTAAAAAAAAAAGTAAATAAAAATGAAACTTATGTCAATGCTGGTGCCACAAAAAGTAAGAAATGTGTATTTTCACACAGTGCCACATCACAATTCTGCTGAGCAAAACTGACACCTTGATGCATAATAGGAGAAAAAGTCACTATCAAGCCTTCTTTCTGTAATCCTGAAGCAGTGTTAAGATCTTTACTACCCTTCAATAGCACCAATTTCTTTTAGCTAGTTTATAGATATAGATGCACATTTATGTGATACCTTTCAGAACAGTCAACCTACTAAACAGAATCCATGGAAATACCAAGGTAAACTTAATATGTTTAAATCACTGAAACAGAGAGTTCAAGGAACTTTAATATTTTGAGGGATTTGAAGAAGTCCTGTAGCGTTTCTCTCTAGGTGGAATCAGAACCAGAGAAAAAAATGTTTAGTGATGGATGGTCCACAATCTCCATAACCTGTGTGCCAATGTAAGTACTGAGATTCTAAAAGCAAAATCTATCAACAATACTCTGTTAACCTCATATTGCTGAAAGTCACACTTTTAAACGTTGAATTTTCAATTTCTTTCCAGTGTAGACTTAAGTAACCTGACAACTGATTATGAAAAAAAAGTGTCTCTTTTCACTTTGATTTTCACTCTTTTCAATTTGATTCCTTGGAATAACTAGATAACATCCTGGTGTCAGAAATTAAAGTCAGTTCTCATTTCTTACACATAAATGGTCAGTTTTCTTCAACAGACAGAATTTCTGCCTTTTCTTGTGCTTTCTCTTAAGAAAATAGGATTGAAGAAATATACAAACATTTTAAGTGGTACTTAACACATTGATTACCAGGATGTTAGCGCCTCATTAACTACTAAAACTACCTGAAAACAATACACAGGTGAAAATTTGGTTAGAATTGTACTTAAAGCCAGCCCCCACAGCCTTTCCCAATATGACTTTAGCAACTATTACAGAAAAGATAATTTCTGATATATTTTCTTTACAGAGGAAAGGTAAATGCTAACTATTTTTTTTGTCTAGTAGATTAACTACTAGATCTCATTCTTTAATACATTAAGATATTATTCTCATTCCCTTAACAAAATTAGGCTTCTTAAAGAAACATTTAGTCATATACTGAAGTCTCCTTATAGTCACTTAATATTAAGCACTTGACTAACCAACTTAGGTTGATTTCTTTGACGTGTCATGGGAGTGATTATTCAAGTAAGTACTCAATAATTTGGTTTCCAAATGTGGCTTTTGGGAAGCACTCAAGACACCATTTTCAATTCCAAGTAAGACAACACAAAAAATTTGTATTTTTGGAAGAAAAAAAGAGGAAAACAAACTTATTGTCTATTATCTCAACTTTTAAAATTACTTGAGAGACAAGAAAAAGAAAAATAATTGTAGAGTATTTCTCTCCTCAGAACTCTGACTCATCTTCACGTCACGAACAAAGTGATTTTGAAGTAGAAGTAGATGTCCTGAAACCTGAACTGTCCTCATTGATAGAAATTATTAAAAACCCCAAACTTTGGAGTATAAATGGTGTGCATATTCTGGATCACAATTTTGGGTCAAGAAAATAATCTGTTCTACAGAAGAGATTAAAAGCTGGTCATGAACATTACAAAAGTTTGAAAACTACAGAGCAGTAACAGTTTCTAACATGTTTTACATCTGGAACTGTGATTGGGAATTGTCCAAGAGTTTGCTAAGTGGCATGTACAAAGGATTCCTGGGAGCTATTTGATTTATGAATATAGATGTAAGTTTTAATTTCATCTAAGTTCATAATTATATGCCAACGTGTTATCTCAGTATTCTTGAAGTAGTAGGAATATAAATCACTCAGTTTTCAGTCACCAATATGTGCTAAGAAATATAAGCTTGTATTATGCATTCCAAACTATATTTTACATATGTTTAAATCATGCAGTCACAGACCCTTGAATTACAGGAGCGTTTATAAGTAAGAAAATACTAAAGCACCAAAAAACCAAATTGCAAGTGTGTTCTGTGATTTATGAGCAAAAAAAAGCATTTGAGATTCAGAGTTTATACCCAGATTGCACTGAAATGTGTGAGCTGATGTTAGTATCTCGAACCATATTTTTTCATCTACTAAATGGGAGTAGCAGTGCATATCTGACTACTTGGTAAAGGAAATTGCTTGTTTTTATACTGTGTTTCCTGTTGAAACATTCTTGATACAAGTTTAAAATTTTGATTTTCTTTCAATTAAAAAAATCTATATGTAAAAACTAAGTGAAGGAATACTGAAGCAGTAGCCATGATAATTCTAGGCTTAGGCCCTGGTATACTCACTGAAGTCAATGTAATTATATCCAAACTTAGCACATCATATTTAATGATCAGTGAAGACACTTTGTATTAAAGGTCTTCCTTATTGCTTTTTCATTGGGGCTATTTTTAGTCTGTAATTTTTTAATGCATCCAAACAAAGATAAGTAACTGCTAAAAGATGAAACAAAGTCTCAAATTGAAGCATAAAGGAGCTCCTTTGTAAACTGGTAATTTGTTGCAGGCAGAGGTATTTCTGATACTAACTGGATTGCATTTCACACATTCTCTCCACATAGCCAGAAAAATAGAAGAACCCATGCAATCTGAGACACTCTGTAACTATGCCAGTTGTTGATTCTGGCTATGGTTGATCTCCACAGAGAAAGTTTAACTGGATAGCATATTAAGGGACTAGAGCAATGGAATGTGGTGCCCTCACTTTCTGCAGGTTTTATTTTTCAATAACCTTTCCACTACTTATTGTCCATGCATGAGAAGCACAAGACTTTACAAACAAAATCAAAGGGAAAATGTAAAAATGCTCTTACAATTCTGAAATAAGAAAAAAATCCATCAAAACTGAAACCAACAAATTAGCAAAAAGCAAAAACCCTAACCACAAGCCCAAAAATTCCCTATACAAACCAAAAGGTTTTCCTATGCATGCTGTGAAATCTTTTGAGTTCTTTTGAAATCTTGAAGAATTCAATTTTGCCTTTTTTAAAAAATATATTCTACCAGTTTGCTAGCTAAAAAAAGCATATTCAAAGCACAGTGCAAGTGCTTTCACATCAGATGCCAAAAGCAGAACAAGTAGGTCTCTGGAGCAAGATCTAGAAAGGAACAAGGCTATTTTCAGTTGAGTCATCTATCCCCTAGGCTACACACTTAGCCCTTGCCTGTTTTCCTAGTACCCATGTATAGTGGGTCAGTTTTGGTAGGGGATTTGACCCACCCCCCCTGCAGGTATGACCTTCTGGAGGCATTTGAGTATGTACTTTGATATGTTCAAGCACAGAAAGTTCACCAAGTTTGTTAGGTCGAGGTTCTGCCAAGTCGGCTGACCTGCTAGTGTTCTCTTTCAAGTGCTTCAAATGAGACAGATACACACACAGTTGTCCCAAACATTGAGCAAAGAAGGCCTCCACGGAGGGACTGAGGTGCCTATGGCCTGCTTTGACACTGTTTGAATGCACCCTGTGACTGTGATTTTCATCAACAATAAATATTAGCATTCGCATCACTTCAGTGAACTGTAGTTTAAATGAAATTTACTATTTCCTCTTTAGTGTTTTGGTAGTTTCAGATTAGTCCATCTGGGCAGCTGCTTAACAAAATTAAAACTCCATCTAAAAATTTTTATTTTCTGGAAAAATTATCCTGTTTTCCTCAAACCTTCTATGTTAACCAAAACATGACACAACTCCAGCAGACTCCAAGAGGAGACACTTTAAAACAAGACACCTTGAAACAACCAGACTCAAATAATCTAAGAAAGAAATCAAACATTAACCTGATTAAATGATAACTGCCAATATGGTAAAGGTGCCATATTGTCTAAATGCACTCTTTTATTGATTGAATACACAAAGTGTGTGAAAATAACATGCATTTGAATTGTGAAATTCAAATCATGTAGAGCTAAGCCGCAGCTTCCTATTTTGCATAAATTCAGAATCAAAGGGCCTATCATTACAACATCATGCAAATCTGTCTAACATGCAGCTCTATTTAGCAAGTAAAACAAGGGCACACAATGCCACAGAATGGTGTTGCTTCATGAATACAGCATCATTGTGCATTCTACACACTGTATTGTATACTGCATACCTTTTCTCATGAATTCCAGCGTGCTTAACTCAGAACAGCTGGGTCATGTGCTGTCCAGTGGGTCCAGGGGTCTGACCTGAGAAACAGTCCTGGTACACCCTGCTGAGAGTTCGTTTAGCTTCCTGATGGATTCATGGAATAGTATGGGTTGGAGGGGACATTTAAAGAATCATCTACTCTAACACCTTTGCAATGAGCAAGGACATCTTCAGCTACATTAGGTGACTCATAACCTCATCCGACATGACCTCAAATGTTTCCAGGGATTTGGGTTTTTTCTGGCAGATGAGTAATCTGCAACCTGTTCCAGTGTTTCAACACCCTCACTATAAAAAGATTCTTCCTTCTATTTAGTGTGAATCTACAGGGTTGTTTTTGGTTGTNTTCCCAGTCCTAATTAGTGCTGTGATGTTATTTTTAAAATACTGCAGTCATTGGAAAATACTGGGGAAAAACAAAAGGGGAGCCTTCTGCATGTTTTTGTGCTGCCTTGACTATATCTTGAGCAGTGTCCAGGACATACTAATGAGTCTGTCAGTGAGCATGCAAATGAACATACCATTTTGTACTTGCCTTCACAAGCCTCTGCCATACATGCATCTGAAAGGTCACAGATTACACTTCTTTTGATCCTGAAAGAGGGTTTCCAGGGCATTTAGTGCCTACCTCCTACTTCTGTCTAGCACTAGAAAAATGACCATTTGAAATTATGTCTCTCAAAT
>WEIU01004893.1:44630-54689 GCA_013389925.1 Aegithalos caudatus | reverse complement strand
AAAAAAAAAAAAAAGATTTTACATACCACGTCCTAAGACACTTTGTGACATAAACAGGCAAACATTTTCCCCAAATCTAAGTCATGCTTATTACACCAGCAGTGTGAAATAACATCATTTGGAAATTTTATGTGTAATAAAAAATACTTACAACAAACCAAATCATTTTACTGTCACCTGTCAAAAAAGGGACATTCATATTTGCAGCGTCTTAGATTTACTCAGCTTAGGGGTAGGATTTTGAAGTGTGGTGGGGACATGTGAGAAATGGGCAAAGCCCCACCTGCACAGTTACCTGCAAACCAATTCCCTTTGGCCTTCACAGATACTGAGCTCAGCTGGTGTTTTCTTTGTAAGAGGCAAAATGTTTCAGTGAGTTTGAACCCCTTGTAGAAGATCTGGGAACAATGCAATATTATTGCACAAAAGTTATTGTAAAGCTTAGGTTATCTCATAACAAGACCCCTGAGAAGGAGGAATGTAGTCCCTGTGGCACAATTTTGAATCTTTCTCCCCAAGGTTTTACAACACAAGAACACAAGTTAAAAACTATTGTTTGAGAGAGAATCTCCAGCACTGTTACTGGAAACAAAGCACAATTAAGATGAATAAACAACAACAACAAAACCACCTTTGTAAGCAAACAATTAAATGTAACTGTAGGAACTACTTTTAAGAGAGAATACCTAAATGAAAAATGCAATTTTTGCCTGATGTCTATGAATCTCAAAATATCTTAACCAAAAGCTCTGTAAGAAAGTTTCATGTTGCACATAGTGTACTAGATAAGGAGATTTTGTAAAAAACTGTCACAAATTCACATTTTTTGCTAAACTCAGTGGGTAGCAAAAATTAACTAGAGATATTTCAAGCTTAAATAACTTTCCACCAAAGATAACAAACAGCAACAAATTTATATTATATCAAGGATGACTGAAACATACGAACAAACAGAGAATATGATGAGCTTCAGAAAAAAAACAAACTGTGAAAAGCAAAAGTGAAGCCCAGTCTACTTTGGCAAACTATTGATATTTGGAATGATTTGGCCTCATACATTTACAATTATTTTTATGAAAAAAATACAAAATAATATATTTGACTATAAAGCATTTATCTTACATAGCGTCAAACTGGATTGAAAATGTGAATTCAGTTGCATCATCTGACCTGCAAAAACTTTTATAGTTTTTGATATGTGATGGAAATCAGATCAGCTGAAAGTGAATTCTGAAAGTGATTTCAGAATAATCTGTTCATTCTAATCTTATTTTGAATACAATTATTTTAGGATCACTTCAATAAATGTTATCTGAGGTTTAAGCATGAGATATGTTGACAAAAGAAGAAAGATTGAAAAAAAAATAAGAAGAGAGAAAACTGAGCTTTACACTACAGCATATTTTTCAGCCATACAAGGATACTGTCTGTTCAATACTAAAATTAAAAAAGATGCAAACAAAAAACCCCAAACAAATGAGTCCAAAAACCACCTTAGTTTATTACATTTTCTAAAGAAAAAGTATGCAACAATCTTTCCTCTTTTTGAAAGAAAAAAAAAAATTAAAATTGTTTGATTTATTTTTTGAATAATATGTTTCCAAAGAGTCATATATAATTAAACAAGATTTAATCTGTATGTGTGCTTATATATGTTTATACATAAAATAAAGCCCATGTATATATAAATATACATATATATTTATATCAAAAATTTCTTCAAAAATAGCAGGTCACATATCACCTTTACACTAATCTAGAATGTTTTAGATATAGAGGTATATTAATATATAGGTGCATGTATAGGTTATATAGACAGGTATATTTACGCACTCACAAACATGGATGTGAAAGTCTGAATATGTAGATATGTGTACCAAACAGTGGCTTTATTTTGACAGTCAACAAAACACAGGGGAGGGAGAGATCATTGCTACCTAAAAGAGAGCTGCTTCCTAAAACAAAGAAGGTACAATTATTTAAAATGTTCAGATCAAAGATCCTGATAAAGCACATGAAAATCTGCTTTTCCTTGTGGGAGAGTCGAGGGCACTATTTTAGTAACTATTTTACAGACTGCTCCAGGAGATTGATAGGCAAGCAGTTTAGTCTCCAATGAAAGTCTGGCTGATTTAGATAAACATACATCTTTATATATCTTATTTTGTTGTTTTAATGGCTTCTTCTCCCTCATCTCACTAAAAGGTCCATTGAAAGCAGCCCTGTCGTGGTTGCCACCATGAATTCACTAAGTTAAATCTTCCCCAAACAGAAAACCTGAGGTCTGTAGTAGCCTGACCCATTTATACATTATAAAGGGACCAGTGAAGGTGCAAAGGTCTCATATCCTGTACTTTGTAATGGAGAAACCAAATCTCAGTAAGAAATAACAGTTCATAATATTTTACATATAGTACACACAAACACACACAGGAAACAACCAGATGTAGCAGCATTATGTGATAGTGCTTTCCAGTTTGACAAAATGAAGTTTGTTTCATGATCTAGACCACACAACTACATATTGCAAAGGTTTGCTTTAGAATTAGGCTTAATAATTAACACCTAAATCAAACTGAGATGAAAAAAGAGATTTTTATGAACCTAATGATATTTTCATTTCTCTTTTCTCAGAGAAATTTATTTTTCTTTCTTGAATCAACACAACTGTTTTCCAATTGTAAAAGCAATATTTTCAAAGACTTTTTAAAATTATTGTTCATCTTGTTGCTCTAATTTTCCCTTCTTTCCAATGAAGTATTCTTCCCAATTAAGCTATCTTTAGGCATAAAAGCTTAGGATATTATGTTTTTCAGGTGGGTTCTCCCAAGTTTTCAGTGTTCTGCTTTCAGTAAATGAGTGTAAACAACAAACACACTGACAGAAATGAAAAAGTTTCAGATTAAACAGAGGTTTGACTGGCAAGGATTACACATAATAATATAAATTTCTAGCTTTGAAAATAATCATTTGTGATCAGTAGCAAAATAAATGCTACAACTATCCATATACATTTGGCAAAGCAAATTAATATCTGGAAGAAAACTTCCTTCTTCCCACAGTTAAATGATTAAGGGTAATCTAAAGCATTGCCATTTCTACTTAAGTTACCATGTGGTCATTCAATGGCCCCAGGAGAACAAGAGGTTGGGCATTGCACTTCAGTTTCCATAACAAAAAGTATTTATATTGGTCAAAGTGTTTCCTTTTGTCTCTGCTTAGCTGGTCAGGAAAAACAGTGACCTGTTGGACTGGGTGCAGATAAGGGCCACAAAGATTGTCAGAAGGCTGGACCACCTCGCCCATGGGAAAAGGCTGAGAGACTTGGAGTTTTTCAAGCTGAGGAAGAGAAGGCTCCAGGGAGACCTTACATTATTAGTTATTTCAGTACTGAAGGGCCAGGGAGGCCTTCCAATAATTAGAGACCCTATAAGAAAGAAAGTTGGGGGCAGACTCTTAAGCATGATCTGTTGCAACAGGCCAGAGGTAACATGTTTAACCCTAGAGCAGATTTAGATTAAAGAGAGGGAAGAATTTTTACAATGAGAATGGTGAAACACAGGAAAAAGTTACACAGAGAGGTGGTAGATAGAGGTGGTAGATACCCCACCCCTGAACACTTTGAAGATGAGGTTGAACCCAGCTCTGAGAAACCTGATCTGACAGATGGAATATGTCCTGGTCATTGCAGGGAGATAAGACTAGATGTCCTTTAACGTCCCTTCCAACACAAACTATGATTCTATGGTTATATGAGGCCAAGCCTTCACCAACAATATGATATTGAGAGTTTTCTTGCACTCATATTCTCTGTGTATTTTGCTGTAGAATGTGATCACTGTAATTTATGCGAGAATAATTGTGTGGTGAACTTTTGATCTGGATCAGAGCATCACTCTAGCTTGAAAATTGTTATAAAACATACCAAAAAACTGCCTGAACATGGATTGTTTCCCTGAATTTGTTCATAGCCCAGATGCACAAGTGGAGATGCTGCAGTAGCATAAGCGAAGCATCAAGATCACCTGAAGTTGGTTGTCATGGTTTAAATTCAGCCAGCAACTAAGCACCCCACAGCCACTGCTTACTGACCAACAGTGGGATAAGAGAGGAAATAGGAAGAGTAAAAGTGAGAAAACTTGTGTGTTGAGACAAAGATGGTTTAAAAGGTAAAGCAAAAACTGCATACACAAGCAAATCAAAACAAGGAAATAATTCTCTGCTTCTCAGCCATCCCCAGGATAGCAGGGCTCCTTCACATGTAATGGCTACTCCTGAAGACAGATGCCATCACTTCAAACTTCCCACCCATTCCTTCTTCTTCCCTCAGTTCTATGTGTTGAGCATGATGCCACATGCTATAGATTATCCCTTTGGTCAGTTGGTGTCAGCTATCCTGGCTGTATCCCCTCTTGGGAGAGACAAATGTTAATGGTTAATGACTCCAACAGCTGGCCATTTGCAAAAGCAGCAGTGCTTTGCTGAGGATGTGCAGGGACACAGCCCAGGGACAGAAGGGGTGAGCACAAATCACCCATCACTGGGTGGCTACAAGCTGAGCTTTGGGCCACATCTGGAAGAGACCAGTAAGAAGCAAATCCTGCAAGGTGGGATAATGCTTTTTATCATGACAATATCCTCCCTTATGCAAGTGGCTCAGGTGTGAAAACTCCCCTTGGGGGAAGTACCGGGACATTCACACATGAGCCTGAAAGTCTTCTTCCCTTCTGATGGGAGGGTCAGCTACACTGACATGAGAAGAAGCTGTCATGTTTTAGATGATGTCATAAACCCAAAGACACCAGAAACACCTCCAGACTCTGGGGTTTCCACAAGAGGAAGAAGGGGCATGACACACAGTGTTGTAGCTGACAGTGTAAAATCCCCCACACAGGGAAGGTACCTGAATGTTTCTGTGCAAATCTAAGCTATATTAACTCACTGAACTTTGTGGTTTGGGCCCCCATACCCAACAGATCAACACTGTGACCATCACTTTAACAAATGGACACCAAAATTGCAACAAGCAAGTCTCACTGCTTATTCCATGAGTGGTGATACCTTTCCTCTCTTCTATCCCTCTTCTCTTAGCATTTCTTTCTCTTTTCCTTACAAATTTTCTGAAGTGTTATTTTTATGCTTTTATATTGCTATATTTCTGCAGATAATAACAAAAATAATGGCTACATCTCCTTTCCATCACATCCAAATTACTGTAAAATAAACCCTACATTTTTTATTATTACTTTTAGATATTTACTTATTTAAAGATATACAAACATCTGTTGCTATAATGAGGAATGTAGAGACCCCAGGCAGGTGCAAAGGAGTGTTCTTTATTGCCAAAAACCAGGCCTTTTTAAGCAGTTAGTCAGTTATCAGTTTACCTAGTTTTAAGGCACAATAATACAATAATTCAGTGTTTCACTCTAATCTGCCCCAAGGGAAAGTCCAATCATTGGTCAGAAGCACTTGTTCATGGAATTCTCAATATCAGAAGTTAGAGATTCTGAGTACTACAAAGCTTAGAGAAATGCTGGTATCAGCCTTGCTGTTATCCTCTTGAGGTTTAGGGATGATAGAATAAAAATTGCTAGTTACTGCATGAGAAAATGATTGGTGATGGAAACTACTTGTAAAAAGTAAAAGAAACGAGAAAAAGAAATTAGCCATTTAAATGCTACAGTGGCATTTTCTATTTTATGCAATGCCCTTAATAGCATAATTGAGACATATACTGACAGAATATATTTGGTATTTCAAGTTCTGAGAAGAAATAGTATTCCTCATATTATGAAGATTTATTGTGCAAAAGAATAGCAGGATGTTTTGGGACATGTGACAGAGTAATGTCACAAATGTTCCCTGCCACACTTCACTCTGAAACAATAGGTAAAAAATTCTCATTTGAAAATAAACAGGAATGTTTATCCAGCGACCTTCTACCAACTGAATGCTGTTAACAGGTTCTTCACATTCAAGCTTCCTCTCTTGAGCTTTAACTACCTAGAGAATTTCATAAATCTGATAGCTAAAGTAAGGAGCCTTACAGGTATATTCTTACTTACAGGGTGTTGTGCAGCTTATTTCCATTTGCTAAAGCTAGTCTTAATGTCCTGGAATTTGAGGCATCCTGTGTTTGATAACTCCACTGAAAATTCTATTTACTTCACTGAAAATATTCTGACTATTTTGAATATACCTTGATAACTATGGGTTTTTGTATTTCTTACTCGTTTAATTACTTTTACAAGACTCAAGGCTGATACAAATATCTGTGGGCGATTGCTCACAGGAGAGCCACAGTCACATAGGATGTGCAGAGGATGGACTTGGGCAAGCTACAGTTTATGCTTTCTGGAGGAAGGCTCTATTATGAGGCTCAGTCATCACATACTGATGTTTGCTCATCAGCCACAGCTTTTTTTTTTTTTTTTTTTTTTTTTTTTTTTTTTTTTTTTTTTTTTTTTTTTTTTTTCTTTTTTTTTTTTTTATGTTTTTTTTTTTTCATAAGGAGAATTTAATCTTCAGTCCACTATAGGGCACTTCTTAAAATTCTTAGTATATCTTATTTACAAAACAAAATTCATTTGAGACATGACATGAAATCCAACACATGCCTTGGTTTAATCCTGGCAATCATCATATAGTCACTGTGTTTAATTGATTCTTATTACCCCTGATACACATTTTATTCAACAGGAGGGGTGGTAGCAGGGTAATTGCAGATTTTTTTTTCCTGAAATTATCAGTATCATGCAATTCTTACTTATCTTGCAGGTAGCTACTTACATGCCATATCTTGGACCACTGCTCAGTTCTCAACAATAGGCACAAGCATGCTGTCTATGCCCATTTCCCTCCCACCCCTTAAGTTACCCATATCTTTTTGTGGGTACTGTAAATAGAGGCAAGGGAGGAAAAATCCACCTAAAAGGCTTTATCAGAGGAAGAGTAGAGAAGTGCCTCAGCACACTGAGATGCAGTCACTCCTGCCTTAAAGCTCCCACTGAGATCTGAAATCAGTCAATGCTGCCAGAAATTGATATGGAGGGAAGCAACAGTTCTCCCTGAGAGAGTGAATGGCACGGCTCCCCCTCCCCTGTGCTCAGCAGCAACAGACAGGAGCTGCCTCTTGCAATAACAAGCTGTTTCTCTGAATCCTAAACTCAGCAAGATCCAACAACTTCTGCCTTGCACTAAAGCTGGGAGTGTGCTGAGAGGGAGTCACACCACCTCATCATGAATCTGGGGGAGCAGGGGCAGGGCTGGGCATGTGTGGTGAGAGAGCCTGCAGCAACCTGAAGACCACTGTCATTAGCAGAAAGAGGGGCACAGAATGCATGGTCACAGGAAGCACCAAAATCAGAAAGGAGGTGAAAGAAAGATTAAGTGGGAGAAAATATTTTTAAGAATTACTACATAAAGAGGAAGAACAAATTTGGAACATACCTGGATCACACCACCTTACTATAACAGAAAATATTTCTAGACAGTTTGTCAACAGCATTACTCTGGAAAACCATTGCTGATGTGATGTAGGAGATCAGAGATCAAAAACAATTTCTGAAATATTACATCTGATTCTCCTTTCATGACTGTCGTTGTCCCACACTGACATTTATCTTTCAATAACCAGATAATCTTCATTAAAAAAAAAAAGTGAAAACAGAAAGATAATACCAAAGAAGGACCTCCAAGAGCTCAGAGAACCATTTGACTAATGCATGTAATTGCCATCATATTGTTTTAACTTTTTTTTTCCCAAAAATAATATGTTGGGTTACAGCTTTAAAAATATCAAAAGATGATTACAATATTGCAAAGCGTCAAAATGATATTTTCAGATCTGCATAAGAGATTTGCATGCTAAGAGTATAATCACCAGCAATCCCTTTTTGTACAAGTGGGTGTTCATATTTCCTACATACCTCTCAAACCCCATCTCAAATATTTAAAGTGCTACTTTATTCTGAATATGAAGCACTTGGATAAAGCATATCTATAAATAAGATTCTCCTCCCAAGTCATTCATTCTTAGTTGAGTTTCACATCAGTCTGTCCATTCCTTTTTGTTAGTTTTCATTAAAAACAACTAATTTATAGGCATGATAAAGACAACTCAAGAGAGGAGAAAAAAGGCCTATAAAGTGAGACAGATTAAAAAAATTTTACTTGTTTAGCATATCATTATGAAATGTGCTGTTAAGTAGGCCCCAAAGCATTAATAGTCTCTGAGGTTTTGTTTCCTTCCTGTCTGGCTTTAAAAGATTTAATGAGCCTAGAACAACATGTTTTGAAATGATCTACCTCTCCCAGCTAAACATCTTCAAGAAAATATGTTGGAAATGCAAAATATTGTGAGCTCTTTTCTCTAAAATTCAACACTACACGTTGAAATATGTAATACAGTTAATTGCCTCAAGGATTACAACAACAAGAATAGCTACAAAAGTTGTTAACTGAGATTACAAGTCACCACACAATACTTGTTTAATTTACCATTTCCTCATGTTCCTCACACCCCCAAAGGACAGTTGTCCCTCTCTCCTGGCATTTGTCTTATTGTCACAAATCTAGAACACAGGACCTCTTTTTCTCTTTTCTCTTTCCTCTTTCTCCTTTCCTTTCCTTTTCTTTCCTTTCCTTTCCTTTTCTTTCCTTTCCTTTCCTTTTCTTTCCTTTCCTTTCCTTTTCTTTCCTTTCCTTTCCTTTTCTTTCCTTTCCTTTCCTTTTCTTTCCTTTCCTTTCCTTTTCTTTCCTTTCCTTTCCTTTTCTTTCCTTTCCTTTCCTTTTCTTTCCTTTCCTTTCCTTTTCTTTCCTTTCCTTTCCTTTTCTTTCCTTTCCTTTCCTTTTCTTTCCTTTCCTTTCCTTTTCTTTCCTTTCCTTTCCTTTTCTTTCCTTTCCTTTCCTTTTCTTTCCTTTCCTTTCCTTTTCTTTCCTTTCCTTTCCTTTTCTTTCCTTTCCTTTCCTTTTCTTTCCTTTCCTTTCCTTTTCTTTCCTTTCCTTTCCTTTTCTTTCCTTTCCTTTCCTTTTCTTTCCTTTCCTTTCCTTTTCTTTCCTTTCCTTTCCTCTCTTCTTTCTTTTCTTTTTTCCCGAATGTGCTGCAATAATCTTGACCCTTCCTAGATATCTAAATTTGGGAAAGTAACTGGAATACAGCAAGAAACTTTTAAGTCAGATTTTCAGGCCAGTTAAAATAGAGAACAACCCCTACATAAATAAAGCACTACTCCAGAAATACATTCAAGGTTAACTGTGTAAAATATTTTCTCTGTATTTTAGGAAGAACCATTTTCCTCAGTGTCATGCTTTGCCATAGATTAATAAAGACTTCCTGGTATTTGCCAACCTGTGATTTCAAACCACTGTCATCTAAAAATGCGACCCACTTGTAATTATTTAACTGTCAAAAAACCCTATGTCTGGACTGCCTAAGACAGTGTTCTACAATGACACTTTTATTTAAATAAATAGATAACTCTGGTAAAGACAGCTGGAGGCTATGAATAGTTGAAATTAGCTAAATACTTAACTGGCTCTGCGGAACAGGGTTTTTTTTTAATTTTCATTGTCTAAATATCTACAAGATGATCCTGAAGCTTAGTGGAACCTGCAGTATTAACGTGGAATAATGATAAACCTATTTGTAATAAGAAATATTTCACCTTAGCTCATACACATAGTGGCCTGACCAAGTTAAGCTGATTTTCTGTAGCTGAGAGAAGGAAGAGGAAGGAATTGCCTCACACCATAGCTAACAATCACAAGCTTTTTGTTGCATTAAGTCAAATAAAATCTTCAGCCTTGTTCTCACTGTCAGTCCTGCTCCCCTTTCCTGAACCAAGGCCTTTTCTGCCTTCCCTGGAGCTGCCCTGTGTCCCTTCTCCTTGCTCTTTTACTTAAACTTGAAAATTCTCAGCTAGAATCAACAGCAGATGTGAAGAATTAAGTCCATTGGAAGGAACAGGAACAGGAACAGGATTTGAACTATTGCTGATGCTCTATTCTTGCCTCTCCTGTATAAAGCCTTTTGGCTTAGACAAAAAAAAAAAAAAA
>WEIU01004893.1:31909-44607 GCA_013389925.1 Aegithalos caudatus | reverse complement strand
AAAAAGATTTTTCTGGATTACCAGTTAGTTCGCTGTAGAGCTACAGTGCAAAAATCACACAATCTTTTCCCAATCGATTGAAATAGGTTTGACAAATCCCATGAGCAAATGTGCATTATGCCTGTTCAATGCATGTGCTTATTGTATAATTTAACATGACAACTCATTGCATTTTAAAGAACAGAAAATGGTGAGAAAAAGCTTTGTGCCAAAAAAAGCTTTAATGGTAAAGTCATTGAATCTATGCTGGTCAGCTGCCAGTAGACAGAGGAGAAAGGACGATCACAGGACAACTTGATTTGAGAGAACTGATGGGAAGAGGCATGGTGAGGTGAGTAGTTTTGTATTTGAGTTTTCTGATCCCTGAAGTCTCTATGAGTCTTACTTCATCCTTTTCAGACATGGAGTTCTAACCATATTGATTGATTCTTTTATATGTATTGGATCTTATTCAAAACTGAAAGAACTCTAAGCAAATGCTATCTGATCCTGTGGAATAAAACATATTCTGATATAGGAAATATATATATAACAGAACTGTTGTAGCTTCCACATAAGGGTCTGACAAAATAAGTCCTAAGGATAAACTAAGCATGGACAGGGCCTCTCAGTACAATCTGCAGTACTATTTTGGAACCTCTGTAACAATTGTGACAGAGAGCTATTTCCTCTTCTTACTGCTTTACATACTTTTATACTTTATACTTTTAAAGTATACTTTTATACTTTACATACTTTACATACACCATCTTTTTCTCCGCTTTTCCCCTCCTTCCTCAAAACCTTTTCCCTTATTAAAAATTTGAAAGGAGTGTTCATAAATGTCTGTCAGTTTAAATAATAAACTTAATGGTTAATGCTGTTGTTAGATTAATTTTCAGTTATGCTGTTGACTTGCTGACTATTTTTTCAGAGAAATATAAGACAGCTGAAGTCTTTAATGTTTTTTATTTTAATTTAATACTTGTTACCATGTTTTATAGTTATCTTAACAGCCAGTAAATTGCTCTTACAACAGAACTATATAAAAAAGAGTTATATGACAAAGAAGAGGATATATTTATCCACAGAAAAATAAGTAATGTGTCATCAATGTTTTACGAATAGCTTGCAGTATATTTAGACCTTATATTTAGAGAACTGATGTGCAACAAATACTTTGCACATAATCTCCTTATACTTTCTTAATTACAGTTTCTAAAAAATACCTTCTTACTTCTTGGGCTGAAATGAAACTGAAAATAAGAGTAATGAAAAAATTCAATCTTCACTAGAAGGATAAAAATGTCAATATGGTGTAGGAGTCAAATGTATGTTTTCAAGTGTTCAGTCAAGCTTAGTCAGGCTATATAATAACTGTTATGCTATGAAAAAATAGTCATGGTTTCTGGAATAATTGTGTATATTCTTCTGCAAGACATTTACATGAGTTCTACAGAGAATTCTTACTAAAATACCCACACATGATATGTATAAAATCAACACATACTATTTGAGGACTGCAAAATGGTCTACTCTGGTATACTCAGTTTCACTGCTTTTGCTTACAAAAAACCTAAGTTGAAAAGTAATAAGGGGATAATTTGATCATAGTGAATCAGTAGTTGAATGGCAAGAAAAGACTAGATATCAAAAGTTCTAGAGATCAAATATTCATACTATAATGAAAAAAAAATCTCTTTATTCAAGTTCATGAGGAAACATCAGATAGCTAGATGAAATTTTGTGTGTAGAGTCATTCAACAGGTGAATGCTAAGTAATCAAGCATACCACAAAATTCTAACTACACAAGTTTTCCATAGTGTGTAAAGTATAGCAATAGGCATTCTTTTTTCTGGAAATTTAAGAATTGGTAGAATCCCAGGAAGGTTTGAGTTGGAAGGGATCTTAAAGATCACTGGGTTCCAATCCCCCTGCCCAGGGGCAGGGACACCTCCCACTAGACCAGGTTGCTCAAAAGTGTCATCCAATCTGACACTGAATAACTCCAGGAATGGGGCATCCGAAACCTATCTAGGCAACTTGTCCCAATGTCTTACTCCTCTCAGTGAAGAGTATCTTCCTGACATCAAATAAAACATTCTCTCAGTTTAAAGCCATTCCCATTGTTATATCACTACATGCTGTTTTACACAGTCCATCTCCAGCTTTCTTGTACCTTTAGGGAGCTGCTCTAAGGTCTCCCAAGAGTCTTCTCCAGGCTGAACAAACCCAACTCCCTTACACTGTCTCCATAGGAGTGGTGCTCAGCCTTTAAAAGACAATTCTGAACACCTTGATGTGTGCTTGAATTGTGATAAATTTGCTTGATGGTTGTGGTGCATTGCCTTTCAGGTACAATTACACCAGCCATGGTCCTGTGTAGCAAAGGAAATGAAATATTGCTGTCACTGGGGGTACAAATGACAAGGAAGAATACACTGTATACCACTTCAGACATATAGCCATAACCAGTAGACAATCACTTTTTCACAACACTTCTAAAGCTACACAATTACTTCTCTTCTACCCTTTCTTTAATACATAACTGGATGTCAAAAATGTTCCTTTGGAGTTTGAATAATTTAGACAAACTAATAGAATGTGAATTAAATGAGGACAGTTATAACATTGACAAGAACTCGCGTGTTAGTAGCTTTTCACCTTTAAACATTGTATTGGCTGTATGATTGCACTTCACTGGCAACATGGGAAAGAGAAGGAGGGAGGGCAGAAAGAGATGCTATTTCTGAAAAGAAAAGTAAGCTAGAAAGGGCTTATACTAAACTGAGAATCTGAGAAAAGGTACTCATAAAATTTAGAGTTTCAATTGGAAAAGCCTATTAGGTGGACAGAATGTTTCCCCACTTTGTCTCAAACTCTGTTCCTGAGAAATGGTCCCAAAAGATCACCAAAATATGATGCCCTTGGTACAAAAGAGATAATTCTCTGCCCAGTGTTTCCTCAGCCTGCAACAGCAACAGCATTGCAGATGGGACAGACTGGTTTATGCTTATTTCTTGCACTGGAAAAAATAGTTTCCTGTTTCCATAAATATTAAAAGCAGCACATTTGTTATAATAAGGAAGAAAAGATTAGAAAGTCTTCTTATAGAAGATAAAGTGACAAAAAGTAACAGTAGTCAAGGAAAAGTTTTTACTTCTGTTACTTTTAATGTCAGATTGAGATTAAAAGTAATACCTAAGACTGAAATATAACACACTCTTACAGGGTTCTTTGGCAGAGACCACAAGAGCAGTCCCAGCCACCCCTTCTTGCCTGGCTGGTTTCCCATAGCAGCACCTCCCTGAGTTGAGCAGGACAGGCAGCAGCTGCCACAGTCCTTCCCTGCACCCCATGCCCACCATGACTTCCCCACAGAGTGGTGCTGATTTCCTAATGCAAATTGTGGCCTTTGAACAGACAAAACTGAAAAATTCTGCATCTAGTCTTCAAATCAGGCATACACATAAAAATCTGTCCACACTTCTGTAATATCCAAAATTTCTGGATCTGCATTTCTGAGAAGAAATTACCCTAGGAACAAACTATCCACTTATTTCTGGTATTTTGACAAGGTTTTTCTCACATGCATTGATGATGAATGGTCTAGTTCTTCCATACAGAAGCAAAAGAAAAAAAGCATTTCTTCTGGAAGTACAAAAGCCAAGACAGCAATCATTCCACCCAAGTTCTAAAGAAAATGTTTGTATATTTCCTCAAAAAAAGAAAATTGTCTTTTTCCACTATCCTGAAGGCTACAGCTGACTGTCATGCCTGCTACTGTCTTTGTGCTTTAACCCTGGAAAACTCAGCCTCAGTGACTGCCAAGGTAACATCAGTATCACTTGGGAAGCAGTGGGAATGTTGCCCCACTTGAGAAGCAGCACTGGATCCCAATCTCTTCCAGCCTCTCAGGTGCAGAATGAAAGCAAGTTGTGTTCTGCAGAGTCCTTCCAAACCAGGGCTCTGTAAGCTGAGTCCCATGCTTATGCTTTAAAACTCTGTTTGGTATGCACTGCTGGGGAGCTTGAGCCAGGCCTTGTTTTATACCATGTGCATTATATATAACCCAAGGAAATTTTTCCATGGAAATCATAAATTTATATGGTGTTTGTTTCATCCCATGTATTTTAGATTCTGAAAATAGCTGGGCATGGTAGAGATTTGCAAAGTGTTCTCTCAGTTAATCTGAGCTACTTCCATCTAAAAGAAGTGCTACACAGTGTAACTTCAAAACTGAGCTGCACTTTTCAGCTAATAATAAAAAAATCCAAAACATAGAATATCCCAAACCAGGCATAAGAAGGGAAACAGGTAAGAAGTCCATATTGTACTTACACCAGCTCTAATTGCAACTCTGGAAAAGGTCCTGTTATTGCTAAAAATAATACCCTGCTTTGTTTTATGTTGCTTTTATGTTTGAGTCCCAACCTTGACATCAAACACAGGTTTTTTTTTGGTCTTGGGGAATTTTTTCTATTAATCCGATCACACTGAAACTGTCAATTTAAAACTTCTACTACTAGCTTTTTAGACTTGACAAAGGTTATTTTTATTGTTGGTTCTATATAGAAAGTTCTATTTATTTCATATGAGTAGTATAGGAATTTTAAAATGTCTTAAATTGCAGTTTTCTGGAACCATAACCATTGATGGAAAATCAGAATAAAATGTCAGAGTGTTAACAACACTTTCCTTTACAAGTCTCCATCTCTCGGCATTAAAAATCTTTAGCAGATTCTGAATATTTCCTGCAGCTTGGAGAAAATTCAATTTTTTGAACATGGAAATTAAATATTTGTTGAGAGGGGAGAAACAGTAACTTAGCAAAATGTATTACAAATCATTTTAAGTAACAGTAACAAATAACATGGAACATTAGAAATTAGAAGAGTTTAATAACATCAATGGCCATTTTATGAGTTAATTGGCCCTCTGTGGATTTGTTTACTGGCCAGGAAACAGAGATGACAGAAATGATCTTTTCATGTCCTTTTAAAATGACAAAAATAAGATAATCTCCAGGTGGTCTTTTTTTGATAAATCACTTTTAAGCTTAGTGGCTACCCTGTGCTGTGTTCTGACATCTTGACAATAAAAAAATGCTTATAATGCTCCTACAGGGTTTGTTCCAAAGCCTTTCCCTACTGTTAAGCAGTAAATCAGTGACTGACAGGATTGCTAACCCATTACCTCCTGCCAGGGTAACATTAAATTTACACCATATACTGTAATCTCCTTCCAGCTACCTAATAAGGACAAGAGAAAAGTCACTTCTAGTATCCCAGTTCCAAACCCTTGGGCAATTTCCTCACAAACTGTACTCGTAGAATGTTAGAAGGCACCTCACCTCAAAGTGTTGTGACAGTCCGTTAAAATTACTCTGCTTTATTCGAAGATGGAAAAGGGCTTAGAATTCTTGACATGTATATTACTATACAGTGTATTATTCACTTCAGCATATTTGTAAAGGAATACATCTGTACCTTTATACCTCAGTGTCTATGCTTCTATCTCCTTATCAATATAGAAAATTATGAGGGTTGCACTATTTTGGGCCTGATGTGGCTCCCTGCATGGTGGGAGGGTTACTTCTAACTTTGTGGGAGTACTCCTGAGTATGGCCAATTTACCCCTCCAGCCAGCTGGCCTCTGACACTGCTGAGGCATAAATAAGAGGCTGTGATCATCTTGCTGTGATGATAAGCTTTTTGTTAGCCCCTGGAAACCACTGGTTAAGACACTGATCCCTGGAGTGTCTGCAGCTGGGAGAGAAAGAGAAACAAGGGGAGGGTAACTCTAAGAGTAGCTCAATTGGCTGGAGCACAGTGCTAATGGTGCCAAGATTGTGGGTTCAACTCCTGTACTGTCCATTTCAAGAGGTGGAATCAGTGTTCCTTGTGAGTCAGAGCATTCTGTAATATTTTCCACACGGTCAGTGTGCCACACTCATCGCACAAGAGAGATGAAAGGAGGGCTCCCATCAGGCCTTCCTGGACAAATGATCATCTACTTCATAGTATCACAGGATCACAGAACAGTTCTTATGGGAAAGGATCTTTGGAGATTGCCTAGTCCAAACTCCCCTCTCAAAGCAGGATGAGCCAGACCGGGTTACCCAAGACTGTGTACATCCCTCTCCAAGGATATTTATAAGCATTGCTAAGACCACTGCTGAGCCTCCATGCCTACAGGTTAAACAGTCCTAGATCTATCAGTCCTTCCTTTATATCTCCTAATAACCAAAACTGGACTTGTTCCAATATGCCCGTGTCTCTTGTTCTGTGGAACCCAACAATAAACTGAGTGCTCCAGTTGTGCCTCACCAGCAAAAAGTTTGGGGGAAAGGATCACATCCCTTGACCTGCACCTTCCCATGCGTCCCAGGATGCTGTTGGCCTGCTCAGGTACAATCAAGTTTTTCAGCTCACGTTGAGCTTTCTGGCCACCAGAAGCCAGGTCATATTCTGCAAAGTTGTTTTTTAGCCAGTCAACGCCCAGCATACCATCTCTGCATGGGGTTTGTCCTCCTCAGTGGCAGGACTTCATACTTCCCCTTGTTAAATTTCATTAGGTTCTTGTTAGCAGTCTTGTCACAAAGCATAACCTAGTTTATACATCTGCAGAAAAATGTGGGTCTAAGCTAAGTGCCCCTCACAAGTTTGGTGTGGAAAAATGAAAAATCTTATTAAGAGTGAATCAGTCTCTGCATCCTTCTCTGTTAGATTACTGAACCTTCTTTGAACCAGACAGGAGCAATGGTATCAGCTCTGCCAATGACTGGGTTTTATCAGGCCAACACAACTTTCCAATATACTTTTAAGAACAAAGGCACAAACACCATATATTTTATTTCTTTTATGTAATGACACATATTATAGATTTTTACACCTCAACAGACTCCAATTGGCTCTATCATAGATCTGCTTTGATAAATTTGTCCTCAGCCAAGTATCAAAGGTCAAAAGTCTAGTTCCTCATTAATAACTCATAAAATTTTTATGGCATCATAAAAGAGAAGAGGAGAAGAATGAGGTGAATGTCTACTGTTTTAGCAGCTGTACAAATCCAGAAACTAAGTTAAGAAAATTCATCATTTTTATTGCACAACTAAATGCTTTAAGAAAGAATTTCCTTTATGAGATGCATGCAGTTTAGAATCAAATTTTCTTACAGTGTCAGGGTAAGGATAAAACCTTGGCCTTAAATCTAGTGATCTTAATATTTTCTGAGAGAATCCAACAACAGTAACGTTAAAGTGAGTATTGAGCTTTGATTCATGTTTTTTTGTGCTATGTTCAAAAGATTCATATACAAGGACTATTTTCCTTATAATTCTCAGTTTTGTCTAGGCTACAGATTTTCTGAGACAAAGATGGAAGAACAAACCTCATATCTGTTGTGTTTTCTAGCAATTCTGTCCAAAGCCTGTCTAATCCTTCTGTTTCTCACTAGAAAGAAAAAAGAGCAGAAAACTCACATCCAAGCCCATTTTAAAAATCGCTGTTGAATAGCTGTACTGGTTCGTTACATTGGTTATGGATCCAACTGGATCTAACCTTTCAAGGTTACTTGATGGGCTTGTTGTTTTTGGTTTTTTTTTAATCTTCTGGAAATATTTTGATAGACATCATCAACAATTATAACATTGACTCATACTTCGAATTTTAACATTAAAACTGTGAATGTACAATGTGTTTATATGTGCACACATGCATAAAGTTATTACATGTAATGTCACTTTGGAATTCATCCAGATCTTAAATAAGATTTATATTTACTTCATTCAGGTTTAAGAAGAATTTTGCACATACATTTTACACATAAATATAATAGGTACATTTGTGTGTAAATACACACACACCCCTTAAACCTACCTAAACCTATTCATGTGCTATATGGGGTATATATATGTATATATATATATATTATTTTTAATTTTTTATGTATTCGACATTTATCAATATAAAGAGAGAGAGGAGAGGCAGAGAACTGAGTGAGTGAGAGAATGGAGAGAATCCTTCATGGGTCCCAAGTTTCCCAGCNGAAGAACAAACCTCATATCTGTTGTGTTTTCTAGCAATTCTGTCCAAAGCCTGTCTAATCCTTCTGTTTCTCACTAGAAAGAAAAAAGAGCAGAAAACTCACATCCAAGCCCATTTTAAAAATCGCTGTTGAATAGCTGTACTGGTTCGTTACATTGGTTATGGATCCAACTGGATCTAACCTTTCAAGGTTACTTGATGGGCTTGTTGTTTTTGGTTTTTTTTTAATCTTCTGGAAATATTTTGATAGACATCATCAACAATTATAACATTGACTCATACTTCGAATTTTAACATTAAAACTGTGAATGTACAATGTGTTTATATGTGCACACATGCATAAAGTTATTACATGTAATGTCACTTTGGAATTCATCCAGATCTTAAATAAGATTTATATTTACTTCATTCAGGTTTAAGAAGAATTTTGCACATACATTTTACACATAAATATAATAGGTACATTTGTGTGTAAATACACACACACCCCTTAAACCTACCTAAACCTATTCATGTGCTATATGGGGTATATATATGTATATATATATATATTATTTTTAATTTTTTATGTATTCGACATTTATCAATATAAAGAGAGAGAGGAGAGGCAGAGAACTGAGGGAGTGAGAGAATGGAGAGAATCCTTCATGGGTCCCAAGTTTCCCAGCCTTCTAAGTCTTCACAGGGTAACTTTGGTTTAGATGAGCAATATGTTGAACTATTTATTTTCCCAACAGGACAAAAGTAGGCCTTTGATGGATGTCTAAATCCTATTCTTCAGCAGCAGCAGCAGCATCTGTGACACAAGATCTCTAGAGGAAGTGACTTTTGGAACTCACTCATACTTCTGTCCCTCTGTTCTTGCAATCTGATACTATATTGCATTTTATCTTCAGCTGCAGTTCCCTCATGATTTTCTTCCATTTTCCTTCATCTTCCAGCTTTCTGTCTTCCTTTGTCCTTCTGCAGTATCCTTTCCCCCATAAACGTACAAAACATCTCTTTTTTTGTTGTTGTTCTTTTTTTTCCACTTGGTTCTGTACTCAAGAGCTTCAAAGGAAACTGAGCACAGCCATCAATTATGATCGTTTCCCCATTTGAAAACAGAGGGCAGAGAAAACATGAGTGGAGGTCTCCCTTGAGACAGAACTGTGCACCTGGATTATGAGACTTAATGAGAATATATGAATGTAGAAAAGCATAAAAAGTTGTATCATTGAGTGAAAAGCAGGGGTTTATGAGTCTAGAAAGTAGAGCATAGCATCATTTCACAAGTATTTCAGGTGATTGTTTTCTATTTTTTCATCTTAGTCAGATTCTTTTTCTATAAACATGCAATCAAATCAAAGCAAGATAAAATGTTTCCTGATCTTTTTTGCCTTTTAAATGAAATAGTTTTCAACTTTGAAGATTTGAGGGTTTATTTATTTTCTCCAAGAACTAAATCTCAGGGGGTCATAACCTTGAATATCTATATTAATTTTCTTTTTCTTGTGGAATTCATGCTTCCACAACCCTGATAGTAATTTAACATATTTTTATATAGTTCTTGTGAGGCTTGTTCTCTAGAGTCCAAATCTTAGCCAACAGCTTGCTGTGATCCTAATGAAAATCTGTATCTGTCAGTCTGCTAAAATTGCCTAAAATGGTACTTCGAAAACTAATACTCCAGCTTGCAGAAAATATGCAAATAGAGATCCTAAATGTAATATGCCATAATTTTAATGAAATCAGCTGCTCAGCACTTACATTTATGGAAATAAATACATATTAAAAATGTGCACTGGCTCGCTAGGCTAATTTGGGATGTTCTTTCTGCTGCACCCAGTCATTGAAAATTCATGTCTCAACTCTATGAGGTGGATCTGAACTTAATGAAATAAAATGGTAGTTTTTTTGCATTCTAGGTTCTACAAACTTGATGGGAAATTTTATTTCTGTATGTGTTTGAGGATTATAGAAATAAACTGAAAAGGCAAATACTAGGTTAACATAAAGGTCCTCCTGACCATTGATTATATATAAGTAATAACACTATATACATTTCTGTTTTTTCATTAGTATCTATCAGACATGAACTTATTCATGACACAGATTAAAGAAAAAAATAGATCCTTATAAATATAAATTACATTAAAATATAAACAGCGGTATACCTTCCTTAGTTAACCTGAAAATGCAGAATCTGATCTTTTTCTTAAAATTCAGCTTTAACTTAATTAATTCAACTCATAACCTATGTAAATATGAAGCAAATACAAATGAACACTGCTATCTACATTTAAAATATTAAAAGCTATATAAAAAAGCAAATATATGAAACTCAAGTTATACAAACTGGCAACACTAGAGCTGACTGGAAAAAATTTATTGGGGTGAATTTTCTTGCATCGTTGTGACCTGCAATATAACACATAATCCAGTTCTGTCACTGCCAAGCTATCTGGTAGGAATGCTCCTGAATTACTGTAAATAGCTTGCCATTCCCAATAGAGATAGGTGCAAAATTCAGTCTAAAATACAGGCCTGTCCTTCTTATCCTACAAGAATTGAGTATCATATATGGCTATATTTACTGAACAATAATAGTATTTTCTTCCTCTGAAGCACCATAAAGATCATATTCATAGTAATTTTTGAAGTAACAAAGAAAGGATACATTCTGTTCATTTGAGACTTAGAGATAATTTAAATACCAAATGTTTTGTTACAAAAAAATCTAATATCACTCTTGTTAATATTATTTGTTTAATTTTTTTAACATTTAGAATATCTTTTTCATAGTCTGACATATCTTATGTTAATACAAGTCATAAACAGTCCTTGCTCAAAAATATTATTTTTTTTGCTCGAGACTAAGGAGAAAAAGAAGAGAATTGTGATTGAACACCCAGATCAGGGGCCTCAGTGATTCAGAAGCCAAGCAATTGACAAGCTTCTTATGTCACAGCAGAGAAGATATTTGGTGAGGTTCATAAAAATCTAATTTCTACAGTATGTCAGACATATATGTGAATATTTCCTTAAACATGCAGGACAGCCTGGGAGGAACTATACATATGTTTGTTCCAAAATGTCTTTAAGTAAGCAATATGAAGTTACAGCAATAGCCATATGTGGCTGTCAGTCTGAACAGTAAAAGAGAGATGGAAAACAGTGAGAAAGATAAATAACATAAACTTGATTTGAGATGAAAGGTGTAGTTATTGAATGGATGAATAATTATGAATTATATAGTCAGTTACAGCCTGCAGAAATGAACCTGGAACACTATTTTCATATAGATATAGACTCTAAGTGGGGATAGTTTGCCTTTGGTAGGATCTAAAGGAAATTACAAAGCTGAAGAGAAAAAGGAAAAAGGAGACAAGATTGATTTCAGCTAATTTTAGACTTCTGCAGCATGAATATTTACATAGGAGCTAGTCCTCCAAGATACAGTAACTTTTGTGGGAAAAAAAAAAAAATTGATTGGATGACTATTTCAGCAAATTTCCACTCTATAACAGCTACTCTTCTGCACTGTATAAGAAAAAAAAAAAAAAAAAAAAAAAAAAAAAAAAAAAAAAAAAAAAAAAAAAAAAAAAAAAAAAAAAAAAGTTCAACAACAACAANAAAAAAAAAAAAAAAAGTAGAGCATAGATGAAAATGTCTCAACTGCACATAGGTGATTGAAATCAGTCAAATATGATACAAAAGGATTATATTACAGAAAGTAGAGATTAATAGAAAAGCTGTGTATTAAAGGTAGTGTACAAAAGACAATATAAATATAACCTATACCTGAGAACCTAGAGAGGATATCTGAGTAAGGTGTGTTGAATGACACACACAGACACCTACCTTGATATAGACTTTAAGAGATGAACAAAAGCACTTTCAATTTTCCTTAAAGTATTTGTTTAGATGAGTTAGCTAGATGAGGTGACTAGATAATCACCAGGTAATACTGGAGAAACACATCAAAATTTTGCTTTAGACAGAAAGAAATTGGTCTGCTGTGAAGTGGCAGATTGGTGTATTCTGGTTGAATTAGTGTGGATAAGATAAACCATGTTTGGATGATGAAGAAGAGAGGACCACTGGCAGATATAGGAAACGTACACAGAGAGGAGAATAAGGCACAAAGAGGCATTCTCTGAAGGACATGGTAACTGAGGCTTAGAAGGGGACAGAGAAAAAGAAGACACCGTTTTAAGAAAACAAGCATGGCAATGTTGAATATGGGTGACTCTTGGTGGCAGACAGAGCAGGCAATGAGATTGGTTCTGTTATTTGCCATTGGAAATGAAAAAGGTAATAGGGCTTTAATGAAAAAGGTATTAGGGCTTTAAACACTGCAACTCACAGCAGCCACACAGGAACAGATTTTTGATTGAAATGAGAATTAAATTATCTTTGCACTAAAAAAACCCTCAGAGGAAAGGGATAAGAAAACTGGTGCAAATTCAAGTGTGTTTGAACATATTTTTCTTCTCTTTACAAAAATAGGAAAATACAGAACTCGTTTATAATGTGAGACAAGAAACAGAGGTCAAAATGCTCAAAAGTTTCACACTGTGAGGTAAGGAGATGGTGTGAGACTCTTTAGGCCACTTTGTGGAGGAGATAAGAACAGAAGCTTCCTCATCCTCTGGGTTGGAGAAACAAGAGAGGGTGAAAAGAAAAAA
>WEIU01004893.1:2093-13030 GCA_013389925.1 Aegithalos caudatus | reverse complement strand
AGTTCTATTCTGTAAATAGAAGTTACAATTATAGAAGTATTGCCTGAACTTAGATATTTCTCCATCTTGAGAAAGTTTCTCTAAAACTGACTTTTATTTTGGACATAAAGAAATAGATGGAAATCTGTTTTACTGGAAGTTTTTCACTGGGTGTTTCTTATGTGACATATGCATTCTATTCCCACAAATCAAAAGAAGTAGCAATGGTCGTGGGGTTGTTTTATTTTTTTCATAGAAGGAATGTTTTTATTACTTCTGATAAAAGAAATTAACAAATAACACAACAGTGCAGCTTTATGCTAGATTTCTTTGAATGTGTAGTAAATCTGGTTCATAATAATTACTATCAAGTTTGATTTTTATTTCAGTATTAGTTAAATTGTAGAAGTCGTGAAAAAATCCCCAAAATCAGATTGTGAAGCACATTTTCTAGCATCTTTTGAGTCAATTCTTTGAGCAAATTTCTCAGGCATAAGAGTGTGCCACTTGCGGAGCAGAGGGACTGTTCATCCTCAGATTGCCCACTGCTATTTACACTAAGGTGATCTTACTGGAGTGTTTGTTTGATGACCAATAGCCCTGTGAGGATAGTTGCAGAAGCAGTGACCTTTGAACTTGAGGTTGGTTGATGAGCCTGTAAAAAAAGCTCGATGTCCTCCACAGCATTTTCCCCATTAATCTTCACATTGTGATTCTTCTGTCTTGGAATGTCCTTTTCTTGTGCATGTTGCTGAGTTTGTATTTTTTTCTTTGACTAATTTTATACATGGTGGTNAACATGCTGTGCTGGGTTACTGGTTTGCGCTGAATTGACGTTTTCACCAGTCACAGTTTTCAGTACACTGGTCCATTAGATAAACACTTTCTATGAAATTATTGAATTTGGTTCAACAGAAGCAAAATCTGAAGAACAACATTGAAAACAGAAAAACCATAGAAAATTATAATTTTGCAGGAACCAATAAGAGAGCCTTACATAGGAGTTGATAGCCTGAACAAGAGCTTTTGAACTGGGGGAACATGAAACAAAATATCAGACTTAGAAATATTAACACAAAATGCATGTTAGCATCAAACTGTCTAGTAAATGTATAACAATAGAGCTATTCTATTTCTATTCTGAAATTTGCTTCACATCCTAGTCACTTTGGATATTTTACTCATCTTATGAATGTATGAACTGTACAGTTTGGTGAAATGTGTAATTTTTTCCCACAAATTTAATTGTGATAATTTTTCTGGCAAAACTTACAAGCATGGACCATGGTTAAGAGAGAGACAGGTGACCAAACAGTCGTGCTGTTGTAGGTGCCAGCTGCAGAGTGATAATGTTGACATCAATAAGAAGAGGAAACTGCGAAAGCAGAAGAACATAGATTTAGAAATTAAATCCATACGGTTAAATTCATGCAATCTTGAACAGCACATCTTGAACAGAAAGAACAAGACACAAAAAGCCAAAAAGGTGAACTACAAATATTTGTGATAAAAAAAGGAAGCATTTTCTCAACATTATCATCACTTGAGATCACTCTGCCCCCCACCCCCCAAAACCCAAAAAAACCTGCCAATGTGTAGGATGTTTGGAGAATGTAATGCATAATGCAGTAAGTAGTCCGCAGAAACAAACAATAAAGAAACGTTTGTAGACTTTCAGCCAAAAGACAAATGAGGTAAAACATCCAGTTTAAGGAAAGACTGAGCAAGAGTGTTGAAAACGAGCAGGAAGGACAAGGAGAAAGAAGGAGTATGGGTTACAAGATGTTCTCAGAGGCATTTCAGACAGCAGCATCAGTGCAGGAAAATGACAGGAACTGGCTTGGAAGTAGCCCAGCTCAATTTAGAAAAAAAAAAAAAAAAATTAAGACAACAGCTATAATCAGAATGTTAAGTGAGCTTACAACCAAAATGCAGGGCATTCCTAGGGTGCCCTAAAAGGGGAAAGCTCAGGGGAAAACTATTTGAATGCTAAAGACCAAGATACAGAAAGAAGGTCCAAATGAGCAGAATGTGTTGTAAGAGTGAACTCTGCAAGGACAGAACTGAAGAGGTCACAGGAAAAATTAAATACACCTTTCTGACTTAATGTAAGCACAGAAGCGACTTACATTAATAATTGCTCTGTAATATGAATGATTCATGATGTTAAAAAGTCCTTTTTTAGCATACTGGAAGAAAAGTCCTAGCATTACAATGCAATATGAGGGGTACCAAGCTGTTTCCAGGACAGAGAGTAAAGCAGTTGTTGTTTGACTGTAAGCTGTCCTCCTCTTAGACAGCACTAGTTTAAAGCACCCAATGGTTACTTATTAATAAAAGTATGTTCTTTTCTTTGCATCTAGGTAAGCCTATTATTTTTCTATTTGAATATCATCACTGTTTCTAGACAAAATATGCTAAGTCTATTAATAAAAATAGCATACAGCCTTTAAGGGAGGAGAATCATTTTCACTGTGATTTGCCTACTTTTATTTGAATTTCTCTATGTTATTTCAATAGCTTTAATGAAATTAATCAAAAGCTCTTTCTGCTGCATTGCTTGGAGGGAAATGTAGGAACAGAGAAGGAAGCAGTGAGGCCCTGAGAACAGCAGGAATAGGAACAGAGCTTACATAGCAGGTTACAAGGCCCCAGGAGTGTCTCCTCATGAATGCAACATGGCTGGTACTAAGCAGGTTGAGAGGCTGTCAGCTTAAAGAAGGAGTGAGCCTAGGGACAGTCACTTAAGTTAAATGCCAGAGAAGCCATTAGCAGGAAAGCTCCTGAGTTTCTCCTGCCAGGAGTAAAGAAAGGATGGGAACTAATCCTTTCACAGATATCCTACAATCAGGACTTGATTTCCCATAGATCTTTTACATTTAGCAGGCAGTGTTCCCTCAGCTTATCCAGAAATATCCTGTCCCTCCTTATTTCCCCTGCTCACTCGCATTCTTCTCTTGACCTTCACCCCAGCACAAAATGTCTGTTTTGGAGCCATTTAAGATCACAGTGCCTGAGATTTAGAGGAGAAAAAATACATTTGTTGCAATGAACTGTATTTCCCACCCCCAACCCCCAAAACGAAAACACGTGCTACATTTTGTTCCACAAATATCCTTGTAAATGTCATTAAAAGAGGATTTGAAGGGAGAGGGGGTTAACAGATATATGGCTGAGAAAATTTTTCTGAAACACATTTTCTAATCAGTTAGCCAGTACAAAAAGATAAAACTATTCAATTTCATGCATATTACAGAAAAACACATAGAGCCCTATTATTGTACTACATAGTGTTGTGGGTCATCTTCCAACTTCAAATACACACCTCCACATTTCTCAAAAATTTCCAACACAACCACCAAGCCATATGCTTAGAGATTCACAGAAATACTCAGCAGGAATTACAATATGATCCTTAATGCCTCAAGTAAGTCAAACAGATTCTGTTCATGGTGGCTAAATGCCATCTGAAAATAATTCTGTACCTAGGTAAGATTTTATGAGGATTTCCATATATTGGCATATGATGAATCTCACACCAAGGGTATGCGTACAGCATAAGTTTACCCTGTGCCCCTGTCTTCTGATTACAAAATAATGAGTTTTCACAAGCAATTCTCTGATGCAGTGAGAGTGAAAACTCAGTGATCATTCATGTGAGTAATGGCTCACATGCATGAGGGTGAGGTTTACAAATTGGCTTATCTTCTCTCCGTTAATTTCTGCTCTGTTAGCAAGAGCTATATGTGCAAAGTATCACCAGCTTAAAATACTTTTATTGTCATCCTAAATACATTTGCAATAGTATAATTTCCTTCAGCAAATAGTCTGAAGGCTGCATTGCATTCTAGGTATGTGCAAAAAATCTCATATTAACAGAAAATAAATAGGAATCAATAATTGCTAAGCTGGTCAAATGAAAAGGGTATATAACTCAAAAAGCTGTTTCATGAAATGTCCAGTAATCAGTGTTCTGGGAAAGAGCATGAGAATTAGGCAGGCTGAGAGTGGCCATTTCCTGATATACCATTTTAGCTTCTACCTAGAGACAATTATATTCTATTCTGTTTGTTCATCTACAAAACCAGAAGCCCTAATTAAAAACAATAATAGGGAAATATTTTCCTTTTTAGGGTTAGTTTTTGTTTTGGTTTGGTTTTGGGTTTTGTTTGTTTGTTTGTTGAGGTGTTTTTTAATAAAGCTTATTATCAGAATAAAAAAATTAACTAAATATAAAAGTTTTACATTTGATCTCTCTCAGTGGAGGTGGAAATTTTCATCTTTTGAAATTCTGTTTCATTTTCAAATCATTATGGCACAAACAGACATATTGGCAATGAAACAGAAGTGCTATTCACTGTGCTCCACTTATTTTCATTTAACTGGGAAAATGTATGCAACCTAGCAAAGTTCTCCAACTCAGAGAAAAATCTCCAATTGGGCTAGAATAGGGAAAGAGGAAGAGATGATATCTCTAATGTAAATATAAAATCTTTTCAGTCAGATGAAAACAAGAGAAAATTGCTAATAATTATAATTTTGTCTCTGATTTTTTAAGTATTTTAGCTACTGTAACAAATTTGTCAGTGAAAAAAAAAAAGTGTTCATCTTAAACATTTTACTTCCCTTTCCAGCATATTATAGAGAAGATGCCAATCACCCCCAGAAAAACAAAACTTGTTCCAAAGGATCTGGTCTACTCAAATGGTCTCTGATAGCACACCTTCACCACTCTTTTTAGTCTCCGGTCTCAATGAAGCATGGGCAACAGTAAGCACACATTTACAGGAACGAAAAGTCTACTATATTAAAAAAAACAAATGTCAGAAATCTCAGCTCACATGAGAAGGCACCATGAGTTTAGAGATATAAACAAATGGTCAGGAAAGGATTCTTTTGCCCAGGAAAGAAGATGATCTCCAGCATCCTCCAAATGTCCTTTACTGCCTCAACTATTCTGTTTTTCTGAAGAAGGGACTGTGGGCAACAATTAGGGCCTTGGGGGTATTTTAGAAGTTTCAGTTGTTTTCAGTGTGTCAAATGACTCATAGAATCAAATTTTGTTGCACATACCTGGCTACACATCCTTTGCTTTCCTAGCTTGGGGAACTTTTCCATGTTCTGCCACACTTGAATATGCTGTGATGTTAGAAAAAGAGACCTGGACTTAACAACTAATGCAGAAGTTACAAAGAGGAATGTGAAAACACCAGACTCTTTAGATAATGACAGTTTTTTGGTTCAGCACCAGCCAGCAACTACATTCCATGCAACAACTTACTCATCTTTCTTACTCAACTTACCCCCTTTCCCCACTTAGTGGGGAGGAGAATCAGAAGAAAAGATAATTTGTGGATTTAGATAAGAACAGTAGAAATATTGAAACAAAATCAAATATGAACCACTAATTATAACATCATTATCATGATGATGACGATGATGATGATGTATTAACCCAAGTCAGGAAAATGATGATGACACAATTGTTCACCACCCACTGACCAATGCCCAGCCCTTCCCTGAGCAGCAATTGGTCCCTCCCAGCCAACTCTACTTGGTTTATACACTAGGCATGACCTTCTGTGGTATGGAATATCCCTTTGGCCAGTTTGGATCAGCTCTCCTGGCCACGGTCCCTCCAGCTTCTTGTGCAGCTCCTCACTGGCAAAGCATGAGACACTGGAAAGTCCTTGATTTAGAGTAAGCACTGTCTAGAAACAGCTACAATATCAGAGTATTATCAACCCAATCTTCATATTAAATTCCAAACATGGCACAGCTATTAGGAAGTGCAATTCTATTTCAACCAAAACTTGGACAAAGTGCTTTTAGCACTCAAGTGTCAAATCAGAAGACATGCTGGATCAGAAGGAAGATCATACAGTTAATTAACAGAAAATTCTCCCTCTTTACTACCCTTCTGATGGATTTAACTTGCCATATTCCCACAGAGTGCATTGCAGGGTATACTAAGTGACTCTACCAAGTAAAAAGTAAAACTCACTGGGTAAGGATTGCTGTAAGGCAACCACGATGCTCAGTACCAGTTCTTATATGTGACAAGTGATCTTAGTAGTCTTATGCAGCTTTCATACTTTTTAGATATCAGGAAAGAGATTGTCAAGTTTAAATGTAAAGCTATATCAATATTTTTAGCCTCTCCTAACAGATCTTTACTCAATTATAGTTCATTTTTTAGTGAAGACACTATATTTCTACTTAATTATTTCAGGTTCTGGCAGACTTACAAGCAGAGGATACTTGTTCCAAGAAAACTGTATTAGCTCTTTCAGCAGTCAGTACTTCAGATGGTTCAGGTCTCACACAATTTTTCATCAACAGTTAATTATCAAAATGCTGTAAAGGACAACAAGCAATACTTAGATTTAATGATCTTTCAGTCTAGAAAACAAAACATAATTCTGATTTCATAAAGTGTAGGCTTTACCTCTGTATCCCATTATATTTGTGAGTGAAGAATGAATGAGCAGAATATATGTATTTTGAATAAATGTCTAATTTGCTAGAAGCAAAATGTGATGATTTTCACACTGTCATTAATGCAGAAGTAACATTCACAATGAATATTGGTAACATATTTTGTTTAAGCATAGTTAAATGCAAGTATGAAGAGAATTACCTTTTATGTAACTTCAGACTGACATTTTAGAAATTTATAGAAAATTACTAGTTAACTAAGAGGATATCTTTGGAAAGAGAAATATAATTGGTAAAATACAGGCATAAGCATAGAAATAGGAAGGCATAGAGAAATCCCAGCTAATTTAAAGAAGCAGTTTGTTACAAAATGAAGACTACAGAGCTGAGATAAATCTGCCTTAAAACAATAAACTTTACTTCATTTCTGTGCAAGGGAATTCAGTTCTGAGGCAAGGTAATCTCTTTGCAGAATAGTCCTTCATTTATACATTCTTGCCCCGAGGCTTCATGTCTGGTCTTCTGCCTTGAGATTCCCTATTTTGGGTTACTTCACTGGTGCATACCTACCCTCAGTCACAGCTTAGAGAAATAAAAATATGACAAATATTACTTAAAGAAGAGATGAAATAGCAATTGATAAGAGTGTAAGATTAGATGCCAACAAGCTGTAAACTCAATTATTTCACAGATCTGACAATATGGAATCTTAGGAGAAGGCCAGTGATTCCCATTTCCCATTCTGCATTGAGCTAATACCTCAGATAATTCCATGAAAAATAACTGTAGAGTGTGGTAGCGACTGTCAGATATTTGAATCCTCACTTCATTACCCTGAACTTTCTATAAACACTACAGTTCCAATTATTCCAAGGGTTTTAAGCAGAGAAAACTCACCAAGCTCTTCCTGATTTTTCCTTTTGAAGTATTTTATTTTCCTTTTTTTTTCAATGTGCCAAATAGGCAGAAAACTGGCTGAGTCCAAGGTTTATGCTATTGTACACACAGCTGAAAGCCATTTTTGAATTGTGGGATGGAGCAACAAAGGACTATTAAACACTTATGGTTTTTATCATACCACACTCATTACCTCACAACAGGACAGTTGGCTGTAGAAATGGACATTGTAGGTTCTGCCATGCAAATAACCACACTGGTTTCAGTACCTAGCCCTTTATGAGAAGGACACTACTTCTCAATGACAGTGAATAATGTGCAAATATCTAAAATTATAAAGCAAGTTTAATTATGTACAGCACTTGACAATTAACATTTTGTTTATCAAGTTCCCGGTTTTCTTTGACTTCTCAAGCAAATAGGTTACCCAATGCCTAAGTAAAATGATTCAGCTGAATCCCTAATCATTCTCCAGTTTTTATATCTGGCTTACTAGTGTGGACACCTGGAAGTTAATTCTCTCACCTCAGCCAAACTGAGTGACTTTTGCCTATAGAGCTTGGCTTATTTGCAGACGAGTTCCTGAAGGGGTTGTGATTTCAAACATCCTTCTAAAATATTTCTTTTTTGGGGGGGGAAAGGGCAGTTGGGTTTAGGGGGTTTTTTTGGGGTTTTTTGTTTGTTTGTTTGTTTTTGTTTGTTTGTTTGTTCGTTTTTTGTTTGTTTTGGGGGGGGTTGGGTTTTGTTGTTTGTTTTGTTTTGTTGTTATTGTTAGTTTGTTGGTTTGGGTGTGGTTTGAGGTTTTTTTTAGGTTTTTTACTTTCTCATCTCACAATTTCTCTTACTGAATTTGGGCAATTATATTGATTCTGTCATCTTTTGTTTTTTTTCCACTATTACCTGCCCATGTTCAGTAGAAAGCATTACATCCCAATGCATCAAAACACTGAAATTCATGAGTTTTTGTCAGTTCATGAAATAGTGTGCATCAGGATAATTTTACAAACAAATTCATATCTTGTTTGACAGATATCTCATTCACAGATCTTGGCAGAATGTTTGTGCACTTCAAGCCAGATGTAGGCATAATTTTTTCCTGAAATGTGGTCCACTGTGATATGAATCCTACAGTGTCTGTTCCCTTCTCAACATCTCTTGCTCCTGGAAAAGCCTAGAAATTACATTAACAGTAGCATGACCAAGAGTCATTAGTGTTGGTAATTTCCAAAAAGTGCTTTCTAAACAGTCTCCATCTTCCAGCACACCAGACCATCTCTCCTGCTGTTCTTTAGACTTGTCAGCTTTATCTGCCCACCTCCCCAACAGATTTCTGCTCTCACCACAGCTAATTGGCTGTCTTGTGCTTAGCCCAGCCTAGAGCAGGATGATTGCACATGTAGGTGTGAAAACTGGTGACTTTTACCTGTGAGGATGATCCATCCCAGAGCTAGTTTTGGAGCCCAGACCTCACGGTTTTATACTACAACCAGAAGACTAATCTGCCAGTTTTCACCTTCACAGTAAGTGTTTATGCCTTTCATAGCTGTCTATGTGACAGATGCTGTGATTTCCCTGACTCCATCTGTTTCTGATGCTGAGTTAGACGCCCACTAGTGATAAGAGGTGTCAGCTTTCTCATCAAAGAAGTTGTCTTTACTGTAGTAGTATGCAGAAGTCAAATGGGATGAAATCATCTGAAAACTTTATTACCCTGATGTACAGAGCAATTGTTCCAGACATGTAACCACCTTTCCTGAAGGCAAAATTCAAGATTCATCCCTTCCTGCAGATCAGGCAAGTGGGTAGTTATGCATTTTTTTCTCCTGTAGCCTTACTATAGGAACTGGAGGTTCACGTAATGTCATGTCAAGGTAATTGAGTTATTCATTGCAAATCAGACTATCTGATGAATTTCACGATTTTTTGCAAAATAAATTATTCAAGGATGCATTAGATGAACAGATCTAATTTCAGGTACAAGTGTTTTATAAAATTTATTCTTTTCCTCTTTTTGAGAAGCTCATAGTCTAATAACTCTGTACTTCAAAGGTGAGAGTAAATCTATGACTCACATCTTAAACATCACGACTTAAAGTACATGACTATACATCCAAGTGAAGAAAAGGATTCCTGTACAAAAAGCGGTACATAAACCACTTAAACCTGTCTAAATCTTTGGACAGCTTAAGCCTTCTGCAGGCCTTCTGTATGCAAGACAGTATATTATTTTATAAATCATTAAATTCATATGGGATCAGATCCAGTAAAGTTCTGAGGCACCAAATCTTGCCTAATTGGCCCCTCTTCAGAGCATGAAAAAAAAAGTGTTCAAATAGGCAAGGTGTTACAACTAGTTGTGACAGAAACCATCATTAGGCTTAACAATTGTAAAAAAAAAAATCCCCCATACAGAAATAAATGGAAATTTTTCTGAAGGGGCTAGAAGTATGAGGCAAAGATAATGACTGTGGAAATGATTTGCATTCTCAATTAACAGCCCATGTTAAGAGTATGCTTGCAGTTTGTTCAAGAAGGTTTAATCAGAAAAGTAAACTGTAAGCAACCTAACTGGGAATTTATTGCCAAGTTCTCTCTAAGAATCAAATCCTTCTGTTTACTAAACAAGTGATTAAAAAGAAAAAGGGGGAATCTACTTTTCAATGAAAAGGATATCTGAAGGGCTGCATCCTGAGGAACAAAAAATAAAAGAGATGTAAAGGGGACGTCTGTATTGTTTTCAATTTACAATGAAGGTAATTCAGTCATGCCCTAAAGTTGAAGTTACATTAATTTTTCACTTAGCTTGGGAACATCTTACAAATTCAGATGTTTAATATTTCAGTTTCAGTTTGATCCAAATCAGACACAGATTTTTGGCAGTAAAAATGACTACATTGAATTTTTTTTATTCTACTGGTCCCATAGTAAAACTGCATCATAAAATTTTCAGTATTTAAAACAATTAAGGTAATCAATATATTCTAAAATATATAATTTTTAAAGACGATTCATTCATTCATTCAAAAGTTTTGATGTTTATTCAATTTTTTATCAAAGTGTTGTACATGTACATATGAAGTTTTACAATTTTAAAGTTTTGATTAATTTTAAAGGAAGAACAAGAATTATAACAGGAATTAGCATCTTTGCATATGCTCACCTTTTACTTCAGTCTTAAAAGCAGATCTTCTTAATAGACTTCTTGGTTGAACATTATTTAAGAAGAAGAAAATATAAACTATTATCAAGGGGTAAAAAATTTCAAGGATCTTTCTTTGAAAATAAGAAAGAGATTATTTCTTCATGTAAAAATATAACTATACATTCAATTTGAGGTATTACAAAGTTTTCATACACACACAAAAAAAGGAATATTAATGTATAAATTTGGTACAGTGAAAGTTTATTAGGTTGCCAATGAATTTAAATGGAAATATGGGACTAAAAGATCATAAAACAATTTTAATTTTACTATGTGGAATAGGATTTCTGATAGATATTTATTATAAAGTCATAAATTTCTTTCTGTTGTCTCTCCTCAGTTGCTTACCAGCAATGTCTCAGGAGGTAGAGATACTCCATTTCCTTCAAAAATATAACTGATGGAAAAAAATATAGACTTA
>WEIU01004889.1:121743-136602 GCA_013389925.1 Aegithalos caudatus | reverse complement strand
GCCTTCTCTGACAGCCTCAGGTACGGCTGTGGCAGCCCCCGGAGCTCTCCCGTGCTCATTCAGCAGCCCTGGTGTTGTCCCGTGCCCCAGAGAGCTTGTGAAACGCTGACCACAAGCGGGCCGGGAGCGTGGGCAGGGCTGGAGCTGTGGGTGTGCAACCAGGGGAAGGGTTTCAAGGAGCTCTGGAGCAAAGCACTAGAGGGATCTTGGGGTGGGGGTGATGGACTTGTCTGGGAGCTCCCATGGGGTTCTGGAGTCCGGGGGAGTCCCAGGGCGCTGAGATTCGGGGAGGTCCTGGGATCCGGGAATTCTCCGGGGTCTGGGGTGGTCCCGAGGCACTGAGGTTCAGGGGGATCCCAGGATCCCGAGGGGTCCCGGGGCGCTGAGGTCCGGGGATGTGTTGGGAACCAAGAGGGTCCCTGGAGCAAGGACATCCCCTGTGCCCATGATGGGGTGCCTGGGGGGGGGGTCACAGGCTCTCCCTCGCTCCCCCCCTGCTCTCTGCCCTCCTCGGGGCAGCAGCTCCCGCTGACGCCCCCACCTCGGGCAGGCGGGAGCTGCGTCCCTTCGGGGTGCAGGTCTCCATCATCGAACCTGGAGGCTTCCAGACGGGAATGATCGACCCTGCACCGCTGGTGAAGGGCTTCGTCCGCCTCTGGGAGCGCCTCCCGGCAGAAGCCCAGGCAGCCTACGGCCGCCACTACCTGGACAAATGTGAGTCCATCCCCACGCCGCACCGGCACCCCCGGCGTCCCCACCTCCATGGGGCTGACCCCCGTCTGCCCCCCCAGATGCCAGGAGCACCACCCTGCTGCACCGCCTGAGCAGCTCCCGCCTGTCGCATGTCACCCATGCCATGACACACGCGCTGCTCTCCCGCTGCCCCCGCAGCCGCTACGCCGCCGGCTGGGATGCCAAGTTCATCTTCCTGCCTCTCAGCTACTGCCCCGCCTGGCTGTCCGACACCATCCTCGGCTTCTTCCTGCCCATCCCGGCCAGCAGGATCCCCTGACGATGGCCACCACAGTGGGGACATGGACAGGGCACCCGTGGGTGTCTCACGCCCTCGAGAATGTGCTCAATAAAGTCGGTGCAATGCTGGGACTCCGGCCTCGGAGGTGTCCGATGGCCGCTTGGCCACAGTGCCGGTGACCCATCCCGTGGCAGGATCCCGGCTGCTGCCCGTGCTCAGAGCAGCCGCGTACCCCGGGATACCCCGGTTCGGCTGGCAGGGAACGAGCTGGGAAAGGCAGAGCGGTGTTTATCCATCCTCTGGGCACGGCGTATCCCGGGATACCTCGGTTTGGTGGCAGGGAACGGGCTGGGAAAGGCAGAGCGGTGTTTATCCATCCTCTGGGCACGGCATATCCCGGGATACCCCAGTTCGGCTGGCAGGGAACGAGCTGGGAAAGGCAGAGCGGTGTTTATCCATCCTCTGGGCACGGCACATCCCGGGATGCCCCGGCTGAGCTGCCAGGGATCGGGCTGGGAAAAGCCGAGCGGTGTTTATCCATCCCCTGGGCTCGTGGGCACTGGTCCCTGCGTCACTCACCGAGCTAATTAAGAGCTGATTAGCGATCAGTAGCCGATGGGCAGGTCTCTGAGGTTGTGCATTTGCCTGCGGGACCAGAGCAGCGCCCACGCAGCCCCGCTCCCCCCAGCTCCGGCAGAGGCCGAGCCCACGCTGGACCGGGACCCCCGAGATGCCCCGGGGAGGGAGAGAGGGATGAGGAGGAGCCTGGACCTTGCACAAGCTGCCTTCAGCTCGCCGAGCCGCTTCCCCAGCCAAGGAAGCTTCTCCGAGGTGTTTTCTTTGGCTTAGAAAGCACAGCGGTCCCGACACGTCGCGTCCGGGGCCCGCGTGTCCCCAGGGGCCGGGATGCGGAGTCCGGGGCCCGCGTGTCCCGTGGGGCCGGGATGCAGCATTCCAAGCCCTCGGGAGCTCCTGCCTTGGCTGTACCTGCCGAGGGACACCTGTGCCCACATCCCTGCGACAGCACCGCGGGCCGGCCGCGGCTGCCCCGGGAGGGAAGGAGTGGGAGAACGGCAGATTCCCGGCGCTGCCTCTGCCTGGAGCTCACCTCTCCAGACCCTGAGGGAGGCTGGGGGCTCCTGGGCAGACATTTGGGGTGCTGAAAGCCTTGGGGAGCCCCAGGCATTGCGGCAGGGATGGACAGAAGGGGCTGAGCCGCCTGTTCCAACCCCGCGGCTCAGCTGGCTTGGAAATCCAACCGGCTCCCAGAGCTCGCTATTCCCACCAGGATCAGCAGCCCCTGCACAATCCTTGACGGCTCCCAGATCGGTGTGGAAATTCCCTGAATTAAATTAAATTAAAATAACCAGCAGAACATTGCTTCCCCCTAAGGTAGGGCAAAGCCCCTCGGTGGCAGAGCGGCCCCTCACAACCCCCACGGCCCCAGCTGAGCCAAAATGTGCCCGGGGCCAGCACGAAGCCGCCGAGTTCCTGTTTGGAAGCCGCTCCTGTCGGGGTTGGTACCTGCACACGGGGTCACCAGCGCTGGGCTTGTTGTTGTGAGCCCCGACTTATCAGTGCCCTCGTGTTTCCCCGCTCCCCGTGCCTTCCTTCCGAGCCAATTGTTGATCCCGCAGTCTTGGCTGCGCTGGAAAAAAAGGAGATTTCCTGCAATTGTTTCGCAGGACTTGCAGCCCGATGCAAAATTTTCTGCCTATCGGCCCCCTCCCCAGCGCCGGGGCAAGGCTTGAGCCCCCTCGCTTCCCCTGCCAGACCGCGGGGCAATCACGGCTCTGTGATTAATTGCTGCCTGGCCAAAGGTGCTTCTCTGGCGACATCCATCTGCCATCGGCTCCTGCGGAGCAGAGAGTTCAGCTTTCAGCCCTTTGCCCCCCGAAAAGAACCCTGAGCCCATCCCGGTATCGAGGTGGCATCAGGGAGAGTTTTGGCAGCTTTGTTATAACCTACCCCAACCCCTCAGGATTCACAAACCTGGGAAGGATTTTCCCCACAGAAGGATCCAGGCAGGATCCAGCCTCTGAGCCCGGCGGGGTGACACTGGAGGGGACACTCAGGAAGCTTCGGGGACCCCCGTCCATACCCAGGCACTTGCGGCTTCCACACCGACACCTGCCCGGGGCCTCCCGTCCCTACCCTGCGGCAAAATCAAATGGGAGGCGAATCCCGGGGGCTGGAAATGCAGTGAAACGTCACCCGGGCTGGGCTGTCTCAGGATGTCGCACCACCACGGTAATTTCCTGCCCAGCGAGAGGCCACCGAGCCCACCCGAGCTCCGCGCTCAGAGGTGCGGGAGCTGCCGAGCCGAGAGGATCACCCCGCTCCCGAACAGCTCCTGTGCAGCCCTGCGGTGAGCCAGCGCCGTCCCTCATCCCTGGTGTCCCTTCTCCTGTCCGTCTGTCCCTTTTCCCATCCATCTGTCCCCTCTCCCATCCGTCTGTCCCCTCTCCCATCCGTCCGTCCCTTCTCCCGTTTGTCTGTCCCTGCTCCTGTCCGCCTGTCCCTTCTCCTGTCCACCAATCCTTTACCATCCATCTGTCCGCTCTCCCACCTCTCTGTCCCTTCTCCTGTCCATCTGTCCCATGTTCCATCTGTCTGTCCTCAGTCCCAGCAGCCTCTCAGAGCGGACGGGAGGTCCAGGAGCCCTGGGGGTGGCAGGTCCAGCCTCTCCCTGGATTGGGACTGGGTGGGTGCCACAGGGATGCCGCTCTCACGGGGGACACGCGGCTGTGGCTCGGTCCCGGCTTGCCAGGCTCCAAATGAAGCAGGAATATCCCTCTGGAAGGGCGCACTCCCGCAGCATTCCCAAGGGAACGGTTGCTCCTGAACATTTCCAGCGGCGCGGGGCTGCACCGGCTCCGCAGCGTCTTCGCTGTGCGGATGCAGCTGTGCTGGGATCGGAGCTGTCACTTTGGGGCAATAAGAGGATGTTGAGGTCAACTGCATTTCCCCGAAATTGTTAATTTTGTCACCTACTTGGACGTCCTGATAGCTCCCGGCAGAGTGAGGGAGGTTGGCAAGCGACCACACCCCGAGGGCTCGGGTGGGAGCCATGGCTTTCCCACTGGAGCTGCCTCTGGGACAGAGTCACCAGCACCTGTTTGTGTCCCAAGCCAGGCTCTGGGACAGGGGACAGCCACCACATGTGGTGACTGCAGTTTGTGGCTGGCATTTAGCCTGGGATGTGAGGGGATCACCTGGGTGGACACAGCATCTCTTGAGGGCTGATGTAGGGAGTCACCGTGGCAGTAAAAATTGGGTTAGAAGCCCCCAGAAGGATCTTTTGGAGCCCCACACAAGGGCTCTGTGTTTCAGGCTGCTCAGCTCAGCGCTCTCCCTTTCCCTGCAGCCACCAGGATGGTCGAGGTGACCACTGTCCCCACGGAGACACACACTGTCCCCAGCGAGTACGGGGACTACCACAACTTGTCCGAGCTGTTCTTCCTCCTGAACCACACCTACACCTACTGCGAGTTCAGCCTGGATGAGAACGTCAAGCGGGTGTTCCTCTTCATCCTCTACCTGGTCATCTTCGTGGTGGGCTTGGTGGAGAACCTCCTCGTCATCTGGGTCAACTGGCAGACTCGGGGCCACAAGAACTTGATCAACCTGTACATCCTCAACATGGCCATCGCCGACCTCGGGGTGCTGCTCTCGCTGCCCGTCTGGATGCTGGAGGTGATGCTGGATTACACCTGGCTCTGGGGCAGCTTCCTCTGCCGCTTCACCCACTACTTCTACTTCGCCAACATGTACGCCAGCATCTTCTTCCTCACCTGCCTGAGCGTGGATCGCTACGTGACCCTGACCAGCTCCTCCCTCTTCTGGCAGCGGCACCAGCACCGCGCGCGCCGCGCCGTCTGCGCCGTCTGCTGGGCGCTGGCTGCCGCCGTCCCCGTCCTGGAGGTGGCTCACATGCAGCTGGTCAACACCGGGGAGCCCATCTGCATCTTCATGGCTCCCTTCGAGACCTACGATGAGTGGGCTCTGGCGGTCAGCCTGGCCACCACCACCGTGGGCTTCCTCATCCCCTTCCCGGTGATCGCGGCGTTCAGCGTGCTGACGGCGCGCTTCGTCCGGCGCGCCAGGCCCGAGAGCGGCAAGCACTGCCTGCTCATCTACGCCTACGCCGGGGCGTTCCTGCTCAGCTGGCTGCCCTTCCACGTCGTGCTGACGCTGCTCACCCTCGAGGGCAACCACATCGTCCTGCACTGCACCTTCGCCCATTTTCTCTACTTCTTCTACGACGTCATAGACTGCTTCACGCTGCTCCACTGCGTCGTCAACCCCATCCTCTACAACTTCCTCAGCAAGAACTTCCGCAGCAAACTCATCTCCGCCGTGGTCAAGTACATCCCCAAGGACCACGGTGGCCAGAAGGGCGCTGGCAACTCCTCCTCCAGCACGCAGCACTCCATAGTCATCGCAAAGGACAGCAGCCCTGCAGTCTAAGGGGGGTTGGAATCTCCCAGACTCCGTCGTGGTGGCTCCCTGGGGACAGTGGGATTGGTTTTCCTGTTGCTGAGTTTGCTTGGGAAAACTGTTCCAGTTTGCTTGGGCACAGCCCTCCTTGGCTTGGCGTGTCCTGTGCCAGGTTTGAGGAGAGCTGGGAGCTATGGACATCTTGCCTTTGGAGTGCTGCTGTGTCCAAGCTAAAGAAAGGATAAGAGAAAATTTCATTCCCTGTTTGATAAGTGAAACCCTTGCAATAATAAAGGCTGTTACTCCTCTCAGTGTCTGACACAAGCCAGCCCCGAGATCAGATCCCCCTCCTGCCCCAAGCTGTGGGGTTGGAGTGCATGATCTGCCCCATCACAGGCACTCCTGCATCCCCAAACTGTCCCTGACCCCCAGCCCTGCCTGGTGAGTGCCATCCCCAGGGAGAGAGAAGGAATCATCCCTTTGGAACACAAACCTCCCCTCACTGTGTCCAGAGCCTGATTTTTGAGAGATGAAGGCAGAGCAGCCCAAGGGGCTGAGCAGGGCACAGAGCTGAGGGGAGGAACAATTTGAATTTGAGATCAGCCACTTCTTCAGAGCAATTTTACAAACCCAGTGGTCAATTAGCAATGGCTAAACTGGGTTTGGCCACAAAGTGCAGCTCCAGACAGACATTGGGTCCCCCATCCCAGTAACTCCTCTGGAGCATCCCCTGGCAGGTTTTTATGGCCACTGTGGGTCCATTTCTCAACCCCATCAGGCTCCAACAGCCCTTCCCTTTCCACAAATCCCCGTGGCAGCACGGAATGTGCAGAAAACCTCAGAGCTGGAGCACGGGCTGGGCTTGTGCTGTGCAAGGAACTGGAGCATCCGGAGAAAGTTCATCCTTGTCTGGATCCTGATCTCAGTCACGTGCTGCAGGTCAAGCCCTTGCTGGGGGAAGGTGAGAGAGCAACAGAGCCCATAAATCTACCAAAGGCCTTGAGCTGCTCGAGGAACACGTGGTGAAAAAAGCAGAGCCTCAGCAGTTCTGGGGACAGGATGCTGGAGCAGGATGTCCCGGGAGAAGCCCATGACCAGGGGTTAAGGTGGATACGGGGTTATCGTGGGGCTGGCTGGGAAAGCTCTGCCACTTCCAGGGGTCCTTGATGGGGTAAAACCCTAAATACCTCAGGGTTCCTTCTGCAGGGATGTTTCTGTGTCCTGGGACACAGCACTGAGGGAACAATCCAAATCCACAGAAAGCCTGGGAAGGCTCCAGCCCCCCCTGTCAGAATTCCCTGTTCAGGGCAGCAGCTCAGGCTGTGCCCCTTCCTCTGTTCCTCACACGTGTGAGTGCAGAACCCCAGGGGTTGTGAGACCCCTATAGGACCCCACCACCTTCATTCCCTGATCCCAAATCCTCCCTGAGCTTCCCTCTGCTAATTCCCTCCCATTTCCAATGAATAAATGGATGATAAACACACAACTGGCCACTCACCAGGGCAAGAATATAGTCAAAATAAACATGTAAAATTTGGTATTTCACCTAATAAACTTAATTTTTAACTGTCTTAATTTCTCTGCACTTTTGTCCATAGACCTTAGGGCCTCAAATAAACTGTCACCCATGAGGTGACCTGGGCTGGGGCACCCTGTTCCCATGTTCTGCCACCTCCATGGGAAGTTCTTCCTTGTCACGGTGGAACTTCTGGTTTCATTTATGGCCATTTATTGCTCCTTGTCCTGTCACACCACTGAAAATTCCTCTTGGCATCCACCTTAGAGGTATTGTTATGGATTGCTGAGAGCCCCTCTCAGATGAGACATTTATATGGATATCCAGGATATTTTTATGGAATGATAGAATCCCCTCCCAGTTTCCCCTTCTCCAGATTAATCCAGCCCAGCTCCCGCAGCCTCTCCTCGTCACTGACCTGCTCCAGACTCCTCAAAACCATCGTGGCTTCTGCTGGACCTGCTCCAGTAAATCCTTGTCTTTGCTGAGCTCAGTTCCCAGCCCGTGGAGCTGCAGTTCCTGGCAAACAGAAAAGGTTCATGCAGACACACAAATCCTGGGATTCCCCAATGGATGGGCTCTGTTCCCACCCAGCTGCTGCACCCCTCACTCCCTCCTGTTCCTGTATCCCACAGGAATGTCCCATCCTGCTCCCCTGAGCCACTCCCAGTCCTGCTTCTCAGGCATTCCTGGAAGGAACAGGTTTTAGAAAAGAAGCAGATACAAGAGGTCAATGTTTTCCATTTTATTATTCTAAATAAAAAACACACTTTGTGCTGAACAATGGAGTAGAAAAGAACCCGATGTACAACGATTTTAGACATCTACGATTTGGGGAGGGGGGGAAAAGTTTACAAAATATACAAAACTTTACAGCAAATAGATAGTAAACACTTAAATAGCAGGAGGTCAGTACCTACGATTAACTTAACGAAAAGGTTAAACAGCAAATTCATCTCTTGTTCTTCCTTCTTCTGCTCAATTACTCTGATGAGAGACCTGGATCTACGGAGAACAGGGAAAAGTGAATTTTGTGTTGGGGATGGGAGTGAGCCTGGGCTCGGAGCAGGGCCCTCAGAGGGGATTCCCAGGAGGCTCCGTGACCTGGACGCTGCCAGAATTTCCCCTCTGCAACTCCCTCTCCTACCCCAGGATCCCAAAGCACTTTGCAAACACCTCAGGCTGCCCCAGGAGAGGTAGGTCGGTGTCCCCACAGTCACCAAGGGCAGGGGGGACAGGAGAGAGCCAGGTTTGCCCATGGTGGGGGAGAAGGAACGAAATCCGGCACGGAGCGACTGCTCTGGCTCTCCCAGCTCTGAACTGGAGCTCCCAGCCAGGCTGGCAGGACATGGGGACAGGTGGGACATCCCTGGGGATGGGGGTGACATCCCTGCCAATTCCTGAAGGCTCAGGAACACCCAGGACCCTCCTGGGGGGAGCACTCAGGCCTCTGACCCCTCTGGGAATCACCCCCCAGGAGTTAGCAGCAGCAGGTCCAGACGCATCCCTGCAGCCCCTCCATGGCTGATTTTTGGGATGTTCCAAGTGGGAATGATCCATTTTAACCCAGGAAAACAGGAATTCCCTGGATCAGAGCCAGCAGCAAGCAGGGGGCTCCTGCTTTTACCCCCAGGGCCAGGAGTGAGGGCTGGCTGAGCCTGTTGGTGTTTCGGTGTGAAAGCTTCTCTTTTTGGTTTATGTGCACAAAAGGCTTTTGCTTTTCAGCTTAGTGAGATCCAGAGCTGCAGATGCCCCCTGAAGCTCACCATAGCTTCTGGAACATTCCAGGAGGGTCTCAAGGCTCTCCCAGCCTTGTCCATCCCTCACACCCTTTACAGCCACCTCCAGAGCAGTGTCCATCCCTGTCACCAGCCAAGCACAGCCCTGAGTTCTGCACTCGAGGGGACCCTGCACGAGCAGGGGGTGGGACTGGGTGACCCCCAAGGTCCCTTCCAGCCTCATCCATCCCACAATTCCATGACAGAAACCCCAGAACCCAGAGAGCAGCTCAGAGGAGCCTGCAACCAAGCTCCCACACTTCCCAGAGCACCACCAAAATCACCCTTTCTCTCAGAAAACCTTCCCAAAATTATCCCTTCTCTTGTAAAACCTTCCCAAAATTACCCTTTCTCTTGTAAAACCTAACACAGCTCATCACAGCTCCACAGTGATCCCAGAACCACGAGGCTGGAGCTCAGAACTCAAGAGCTGCAGCAGCCAGGCCAACCCAGAGCTGACCTTGGCTCTGGTGCCTCCCCTCCTCCAAAGCCGGGCTCCAGGCCCCCTTCCCTGCTCCTGGAGGTAGCTCAGTACCACGGGAGGTACCACCCTCATTTTACAGATGAGGAAACTGAGGCAAAGAGGTGAAGTGACTTGCCCAAGGCCACGGTGGAGCCAGAAGAGAGACCCTGGGGTGCTCTGAGCTCCTCGAGTCCAGACCCCACTGCAGGATGGTCCTTCCTGGGTGTCCCTTCCCAGGTGTCCCTTCCCAGGGAGGGAGCAGCAGGGTGAGTTTCCAGGGTTTGCAAATCACTAGTTTAGTTTAGTTTAGTAACAGCAAAACTTGACAGAAGCGCCGGAGCCGATCCACGACCACCGAGGCTGGAGAGCCCCGAGCACTTCCATGTTTGTGAGGTAGAATGAGTTACCCGAGGGCAGTCCCAGCTTAGAAAGATCTGCTCCTCCCCACCTCTGCCCCACAGCAGGGTAACATGGGGGGAAGCTAATCCATGCCCTTCCCAGTGTTAATGCTGTTGGCACCAGCTGACCTCGCTGGGATGGCCAGGAGAGACCCCCAGGAGAGCCCCCCATGCTGAGGTGGAGCTGACACAGGATCAGGAGAGATCCCTGTGCCCAGGAGAGATCCCTGTGTCCAGGAGAGATCCCTGTGTCCAGGAGAGCCTGACAGGTGTCCAGGACAGCCCCCCATGCTGAGGTGGAGCTGACAGAGGATCAGGAGAGATCCCTGTGCCCAGGAGAGATCCCTGTGCCAAGGAGAGCCTCACATGTGTCCAGGAGAGCTTCCCATGCTGAGGTGGAGCTGACACAGGACCAGGAGAGATCCCTGTGCCCAGGAGAGATCCCTGTGCCTAGGAGAGCCTGACATGTGTCCAGGAGATCTGCCCATGCTGAGGTGGACCTGACACAGGATCCCTGTGTCCAGGAGAGCTCTCTGTGTCAAGGAGAACCGCCCCCCATGCTGAGGTGGACCTGACACAGGACCAGGAGAGTTCTCTGTGCCAAGGAGAGCCTGACACGTGTCCAGGAGAGCTCCCCATGCCCAGAAGAGCTTCCTGCACCAAGGGGCACCGAAATGTAAAGGGGGAGAGCCACCCATGCCCAGGAGAGCCACCCACACTCAGGGGAGTCCCCAGAAGTGCCCAGCACACAGCCAGAGAGGCCAAACCATCACCAGTGGCTCCCAATCCAAGAACAAACTCACATCACTCCAACCACACACGTCTCCCACCGGAACGTGTCCAGGATGTGGCGATCCAGGGCGTGGGAGGGGGGGATCCCTTTGGCAGGAGAAGGATCCCTCCTCCTTCCAGGGAGTTAAGGCAACAGCTTCATCCTGACTCGTCTGCCCAGGGCACAGCTGGGGCAGAGCAGAGCCAGGAGACTCCTGGCTCTCTGTGGCCACCACAAATCACCTCCCAGGGAGCAGGGAGCTGCTTCCCCTCCCTCTCCAAGTCCTACAGGAGATCCCCGTGCTCACGCAGCCACAGGCTCTGCAGGGAGGTCGTGTGGCTCCTTCATCTCCAGATCTCAGGGCATGAGTGAGTCCCAGCCACAGCAGAGAAAACACGGCCTGGGAATCTGGGAATCTCCTGCTCCTGGTTTCCTGCTGGGATTCCAACTTGTTTACACGCTCAGGTGCTTCCTGCTCCTCTCCCCAGCAACGCAGCAGTGGCTGATCCCAGAACACACTTTGCCCAACTCCTGGCAGTAGCAGCAGAACACCAGGGATGCTCAGAATGTCTTTTTCTTTTTTTTTTTTTTTTTCCTTTTTTTCTTTCTCTTTTGTTCCTTTCCTTCGAGTCCAGCACCTGCTCTGGCTCCGTCCCTCTCCACTGAGGTCAGGTGTGAAAATCTTAGCAGCATCAGTTTGTGGACAAGCTCAGGGTTAGCCTGGTCAAGTGGGCTAAAAGGTTAAAAAATAAAATAGAATCTAGACTCAAAAACTAGTGAGAAATGCTAAAAGCACAGAACTCGATGGCCTCTAACAGGACCAGAGGTAAGTAAACACGACAGACTCCTTGAAAAACAGTGATGTACCTCACGTGCTGTTAATTTGTACAACGCCACCAATCTAAAAACCTCCAGGAAGGCTCCCAAAAGGAAAAAAAAAAAAAAATTAAACCCAAACCAAAAAGAAAACCTCCATCCATGATGCCTGACCATTAAATAAAACCAAAACCACTTCTTTTTTTTTTTTTTTTTCCTCTTCCTTTTAGCTTCCTCCCCTCCGCCAACACTCTCTCCTCCTCCGGGCCCCCTTGCCCCCATCAGCTATCCGTGTTTTTCTCGGCCTCTTTGGAATGGATGATGTACATGAAAGTCTGCTCGATGGTGAAGTCCGGCGGGAGGCTGCCCTTGTGCACCCCTATGTGCTTGCTCATCAGGTTGAGCGTGGAGCTGTAGTGGCCGCACACGGTGCAGCGGTACATGAGGGCCCCCGAGTGCGTCCGCAGGTGGCACTTGATGGTGGAGCGCCCGCGGAAGAACTTGTGGCACACCTTGCACTGGTAGGGCTTCTCCCCGGTGTGGATGCGCCGGTGGTAGTTGAACTCGCTGGTGTGGGCGAACCTCTTGCCGCACACCTTGCAGCTGTACTTGCTGTTGCCCGGCTGGCTCTGCAGGGACAGCTCCTCGCTCAGGAATTCCTCGGGCAGCTTCCTCTTGGGCAGCCCCTGAGGCGGCTGCAGGCGCTCCCCGAATCCCGCCCGGATGTCCAGGCCGCCCCCGCATTTGTGCTGGCTGACGTGGTAGCGGTAGGCGGCTTCCAGCTTGAAGCTCTGGCTGCAGAAGTGGCACTGGAAAAGCGCCTCCTCCACGTGCTGGTGCACGGCCAGGTGCTTCTCCAGGAGCTGCCGGTCCACGAAGCTGCTGGCGCACACGGAGCAGGAGAAGACGGAGATGCCCAGGTGGGACAGGGCGTGCCACATCAGGCTGCACAGGCTCAGGTGCCGCTGGTCGCACACGCCGCACGTTTGGCTCTTCAGGTTCACGTGCTCCAGCAGGTGGTTCCGGACCGTGTGGAAATCCTTGGCCAAGGGCTTCCCGCAGGCAGCGCAGGCCAGCTCGGGGCCGGGCCCTCCCCCAAACACGGCCGCTTTCCCCGGCAGGGGGTCACTGGGGTGGACAATGACGTTGTTGTCGAAGACCCCGTCCCGCCGGTGCAGCGTCAGCTGCCACTGGGTGAAGAACTTGGTCTCGCACATGTCGCAGGAGAAGAGGAAGATGCCGATGTGGGACAGCACGTGAGTGACCCTGGAGTTGCGGTCCTGGAAGTGGGTCTCGCAGACTTTGCAGTTCCCGGTGAGCAGGTCCACGTGGTCCCTGGCATGCTGGCGGATCAGCTGGATGTTGGGCTCCAGCACCTTCTTGCACACCTGGCAGGGCATGGCCTTGCTGTCTCGGCTGTCGCTCTCGAAGGCCAGTTCCTCCTCGCTGTCATCGCTCAGCTCAATCACTTCCTCGGACGGGACCAGCTCTTCTCCGGCGTCCTCAAAATGCAGCTCGGCCTCTCCCAAATCCTCCAGCTGGAGTTCATCCATCTGCTCGAATCCCTGCTCTTTGGAGTGGTCGCTGTTGCTGGGGCAGGAATTGCTCCCCGTGGAGACATCCAGGGAGGGGTCAGTGGGGAAGAAGCCGCCCTTGCCGTAGTCGCCGTTGCTCTGGGCCTTGTACTGAGGGCAGGAGCTGCCGGTGGTCTGTGCCACCACATTCCCGCCAGGCTGGGCCCCCAGACCCACCACCGGGGCGAACTGCCCCGGATCCGACTCCTGCTCCGTCTTGGGAAGCTGCTGCGGGTGCATCAGGGGAAGAGCCTGGCTGGCCTCACCCACGGGGTTCCTGTCATCCTCCTTGTAGCCGCCCGCCACGTCCCCGTGCAGGAGGTAACTCCTCTCGGGACCAAAGTGCTCCGCGCCGCTCCGGATGTCCCCCAAAGAGTGGCTCTGCTCCGAGGAGGTGCTGCTGAGCGGCCCAGCCCGGCCTTCCCCCACGGACAGGGCAGGCTGCTTGGTGATGGCCGAGCTCTCCAGGTCGGGGAAGGTGGAGTGACAAGCCTGCAGCAGATCCTCCATGCCCAGCCGCTCCGCCACCTCGTAGATGACGCCCACGTTGATGAGGTCGGTGAAGAGCTCCGAGGTGTACACAAAGCTCAGGATCTTCTCAAAGTTGGCCGGAGTGATGAAATCCACCACGTAGGTCCTGGCAGCGTCCAGCCCCGTGTTGAGGAAGAGGTTCTGGAAGTAGCCGGCGGCGCAGGCCAGCACGGCCTTGTGCGCGGCAAAGGAGCGGGAGCCCACCAGGATGGTGACGTCGCACATGGTCTCGGAGAGCCGGCACTTGTTGAGTTCCTTCAGCAGGTTGTTGGGGTGGTTGGTGCTGTGCAGTTTGATCCTCATGCCCATCTTAGCAGCTGCTCAAGAGGCCCTTCTCCCGGTCAGCTCGGCCTTCACGCTTTCATCCGCGGCGGGAGCAGGAACTGGCAGGGCAAGGGGCTCTGCAGAGGGGAAAGGCAAAAATAAAAAAGTTGTTTAACAACCAAAGCAACACCATTCTGGTCATACCTCCTGTTTTCCACCTTTCTGAGGAGCCACGGAGCAGCTGCTCAGCTGGAGATGCACTAAACCTGTCTTGTCACCTCGCAGACTGATTTTTGGGAAGCAAAAGGCAGGATGTGCAAAGCAGCAAAGTCAAAACAAAAATACACTGACTGAGGCAGCCTGAAGGTCCCACTGCTGACTCTGAGACCCAACTGGAGCCTGTTCCAGACATCTCCCTTCTTCCTGGGCTGGGGATGAGGTTCCTCTCCAAAGAGATGTCACTCAGGCTGGACACACCAGCTGAATTCGCCTCTAGGTCTCTTCCAGCTGCAGCCACTTCATTCCTTTGCTTCAGATTCCACCTGGGACTTCAGGCTCCCACGTGGGATTCTCTGCATTCCAGCCTTGTGGATTCCCCTGGGATTTCTTGTCTGCTCCAATGGAGCCCTTGGCACCACTCGGATTCCCTGGCTGCCACCACACCTGTCCCACAGCACTGGTGGGACATTCCCCCAGTGTCCTCCCAGCTTGTCCCACTGCCTTTGTCCCCCTGTCCTGCTCACGGATGCCCCAACAGCTCTTGGGATTTCACAAACTTACCCAGGGAACTCTATCCTTAATTCCCCTATTCCTAATTCCCTGCCTTTCCCCTCCCTGAGACAGAGAACAGCGAGCCCAGAAGGCAGCAAAGAGCGGGAGTTTGGAGGGAGCTGGAGCTGCTCCTGCCCCGGCTCCGGGGAAAAACCAAAGGGGCAGAGCACGGGCTGCTCTCCCCCGGGATGCGGAGGGATGGGGGAAACACCACTGGCAGCTGCGGAGGGCCAGGAGGAGGATGAAGACACCGCGGGGAAGGCTCTGGAAGGCAAACGCTCCGCAGCCCAAAAAGCACCTGGGCAATTCCTGCGGCGTGGGGATCCCTGCGGAGGGGACGGGGCAGGAGGGAAAAGAGCGGGATGGGGACCGGGGGACAGCGGGAAGGGGGGGCGCGGGCGGGCAGGAGGAGGACGGGGAGTCCCAAAGCTGCTCCGGGAGAAACGGAAGGGGATGAGGGGGGAACTGCGGGGTCCCCGGTGGGGCCTGGGGAGGGAGGGCAGGAAGGAGCCCCGGGAGGAGCCACGAAAGGCGGCAGGAGGCCCCGGGGTGGGGGTAGGAGA
>WEIU01004889.1:99144-117920 GCA_013389925.1 Aegithalos caudatus | reverse complement strand
CTCTGGTAGAGTCGAGGCCCGAGTGACCCTCGCTGGCTGCGGAGCAAGGGAATCCTCGAGGGGCGGTGGGCAGTGGATGGACAGCAGCGGTGGTGGTGGTGGTCAGCGGTGGTGGTGGTGGTCAGCAGCGGTGGTCAGCGGTGCCGGGCAGCTCCTCCGGCCCGGGCTCAGCCGGGAGGAGAAGTAGCGGGGCAGCGGCTGCTGCGCGGTGCTAAATAAGGGGCTCTGCCCATGGCACGGCGTGGGTGGGCAAGAGGAGAGCTGCCAATGGGGGCCGGGGGGGGTGGTACCCCCCACCCTGCAGCTCCACGCCCACGCAGAGCACCGTGACACCGACAGCGCTCGTCGCACACGCGGAGTCACACAGCGGCACACGCGTGCCCACGCAGGCACCCCGGGGTGGGGGGTCAGCACACGGGCACTGCGCCCACGCAGCCCCCGGCCCCTCGTTGTGGGGACGCCACGGTGTGTCTATTGGCACGTGTGGGGACACGCGTGGAGGGATGGTCCTGGTTGGATGCTGGGCTCTGCAGCCGGGATTTGGGGGTCTCACGGGGGAGAGGGGATCAGCCAGGCTCCCACGCACGAGTTCACCTGCACACACAAGCACAGGTGTGCCCACACACACACACACACCTACCTCACACCCTGCCCCATTGCAGCTCTCCCGGCCTGCCCGCTCCCGTGCCAGGATGTGCCAAGGTGGGAAGATGGGGAGGAAAATTTGGGACACAAAGGAAAGAGGGAACAGCTGGGCCAACAAACGAGAGCCATCGACTCCATCCCAAGCAACAGGCAGTGGCGACTGCTCCGGTGGCTGCGGCAGCCCCCCGGGAAGGCGGCCGGCATCGGCGGCTCACGTGGCAACACAGCCCGGGGCAGGGCAGCATCTGCAGTGCTGGGAACGTTAATTAAATCGGAGCCTGGCCAGAGACGGTCTAATTAATTAATAACACCTACTTGTGCGATGCCAAGTGCGACGCAGCTGTGAAGAGCCGCGGTGCCCCGGGCTTGTTTACGGCTCTCGCCCCTCGCAGGGGGAAGGTCCCTGTGCTGGCTGGGACGTGACGGAGCCCGCGGCGGAGTAGCGGGGAGCCCTCGGTGCTGAGACGTGGCCAGGCCACCAAAGTGCCACCGTGCACACGCACGTGCCCCCCCCACGTGCGGGAGCTGCCCGCACACGCTCCCCCCTGCACGACAAACTGAGCTCCGGGGCCCACCTGGGAGCTGGTGCTGATGGTGACGTGACGGGGAGTTGGCAGCTCCCGAAGGTAAGCGAGTGATGTGTGGGGACAGGATAAAAAGCCTCTCCCAGAGCGTGATGAGTGCAGGGGGGGAAAGGCAGCAAAGGGGGGGGTGAGCCTGTCACGGGGGCTGCGGGGTCCTGGGGGCTGCAGGACTGGTGGGAGTCCTGAGGGTTCAGGGGGCTGGAGGATTGATGGGGTCTGGAGGACTGGCAGGGGTTCTGCAGCTCCTGGGGTCTGCAGGGCTGGCAGGGGTCTCATGGATCCTGAGGGTTGAAGGACTGATGGATTTCCTGAAGGACCTGGGGGCTTCAGGGCTGATGGGGGTCCTGAGGATTCTCAGGATGGGGGACTGCCAGGGTCCCACAGATCCTGAGAGCTGCAGGATTGCCCAAAGAGTCCTGGGCACTGTAGGGGAGTCCTGAGGCACCTGGGGGGTGCAGGATTGATGGAGATTCCATGGGTCCTGGGCTGCAGCAGTGTCACTGGGGCTGTGCAGTGACTTCCCTCAATCCCATTCTCCGTGTCCCTGGTCCCCAAGTGCAGCTGGAGCATCAGCCTGGGCAAGGAGCCCCCGCATGGGTGTCCTGCAGCAGGGTGGGGGGACCCTGGGCAGGGGGACAGGGACATCCAGTGCAGGCAGGAGGATGACAGGGACCTCACATGGATCCACCCACGGCCACCAAGAAATTGCCTCCGGAGCAGCATGAGCTCTGAGCCACTTTGATGAGAAAAGTGGCCACAATTTGGAGCCTTTCCAATCACCACAAGCTGAGCGCTGGCTGCAATCAGGCACCAGAAAAAGGAAAAGCGGGAGGCCAGGATGAGGAGCTACATCACCAGGCTGGGCTGTGCCCCCCAGCTTGGGCACTGCATCCTGAGTGCCACCCTGCCCTGGTGACACCTCAGCATCCTTTTAATGGGTGTGGAGCGATGCCCGGGTGCTGCCAGCACCCACAGGGGTGGGGGATGATACAAGGGGGTGTCGAGGGTGCCAGTGTGAGGGTGGGGGTCCTGGTGAGGGGCGAGGGGCTCCTCAGTGCACCAGGACCTCCATCTTGTTGCTGCCCTTTTTCTTGCAGACAGGGCCATCGGTGCCAGCCTTGGGTGACTCCACCACAGTGATGGACACGTCGCCTTTTGGGAAGCGGGTGGAGAACCTGGGGTGGCAGGATGGAGAAGTGGGAAGGGGACACACCCAAGCCCATCTCGTCATTGCCCAATGAGCTGCCTTGGGTACACCCACTCCTCAGGGGCTTCTTGCTGCAGCCTCAGGGCACTCACATGGTGCCCCACTCTTGGAGGCTCCACCCTCACCTCAAATCCCACCCTGGGCACTGCCCCATCCCAGTCACAATAACCCCACCCACACCAGCCCCACCCTGCCCCACCCACAGAAGCCACGCCCTCTGCACCCCCAGCCCTGCCCCATCCACACAGCCCCACCCATTATAGTCCTGCCCATCCGACTCTGCCCACTGTGACCACACCCACAATAGCCCCGCCCACCAAAAAGCCCTGCCCACACCTGTCCGTGATGTGCAGGGGCAGCGCCTGCCCGGTGACAGCCTCGAAGGTCTGGTGCAGGCGAGTGACCAGCTCGATGAGGTGGTCACTGACCAGCAGGAAGTCGCCCTTGGCCCCCACTGTGGAGATCTGTGGGGCAAATGGGGAGTCAGCCCTGCTGGGGACCTCCTGAGCCCCCCAGGCCCCTCTCCCCAGGTACCTCCTTGAGGTGCAGGGCCAGGAAGCCGTCGGAGAAGCGGGTGACTGAGACACCACGGATGTCGCTGAGGCTGAGCACGGTCTTGGGCTGGGCGGCCTTGGGGTCAGCCAGGACCAGGTGCTCGGTGGTGAGGAGCAGCAGGCGTGGGACTGTCTGTGGGTGGGGGTCAGCGTGGGCAGGGGGTCACCATGAGCCGGGGCTCACAGTGCTGAGGCAGGATCTCACCTTTCCACTGGCCCTGTTCACCTTCCTCACGTTGTCGGCCATCACCAGCTTGTCCTTGGCCACGGCGTGGAGCTTCTGGTACTTGGGGTTCTGCTTCAGCCCCAGGTACTCTCCATGGAAGGGCTGCTGCAGGCTGGGGACGAGGCCATCAGCCACTGCTGCCCTGAGCTCCCCTGCACCCCCAGCCCCCTGCCCTGGCACCTTTTGGGGTAGAGATTCTTCTTGTCCTTGAAGAGCTCGCTGGCGCAGAGCTTGGCCTGCAGCTGGGCCCGGCGCGACGGCGGCAGCTGGTCCCGGTACTTCTTGCACTGCCGAGGGAGGAGGAGATTTGGTGCTGTCAAAGACTTCTGGGGTGAGCTGGCACACCAAGACCCCGACTGGAATCCTCCCCATCTCCCCCTGCTCCCACCTTCCAGTGGTAGAAGATGTTCTTCAGCTCCTGGTTGGTGTCATCCAGGAACCGGTACGGCGCCGGCGGCCAGGTGTGGTCCATCACCGACAGCGGCGGGAGGTTCTTTGCCAGCCCCACCAGGTACCTGTGCACCTGGGGGTGACAACATGGCAGGGGGTCAGGAGAGGACAGGGATAACCAGCTCCAGGGCAGGAGGGTCTGGGAAGGCACCGTGGCCCCCTTCTCCCCCAGCCACACTCACCAGCCGCCGGTAGATGAAATTGGCCAAGCAGGTGCTGGCGCTGGAACGGAAATACCTCCTGTAGGTCCTGCGTGCCTGCGGGGACAGCGCCAGCGGTGGGGACACCAGACATCCCCACCAGCCCCACAAAGGACAAGGGTGTCCATCCCCCACATCCCCCACATCCCCTACATCCCCCAGTCCCTATTTGGCCCCAGTGGAGAGGACAGAGGCTCCAGCCTGACAAGATGGGCAGACAGACAGACAGCCCGGACACACGGACACAATAACGGACACACGGACATTATGTCACAGACAGCAGGACAGAGGTGGCCTGAGGGCACGTGGCCCCGTTACCTGGTACCCTCTCCAGTGAGCGGCGATGGTGGTGGCGGCCGCCTGACGTCGGCGCTGGGACTTCAGCTCCCGGAGGAGCCGGCGAGACTGCGGGGGTGAGAGCCCCGGGAGCCCGAGGGGGAGACACCAACACAGACATGGAGCGAGAGGGAGAGGCAGGAGAGAGGCAGGAGAGAAGGAGGAAAGACGGGGAGAGGAGATGAGGGTGAATCTGGTCCCACCGTGGGGCACACAGAGCCCCTGTCCCCCCCCACCCTCTTCCCTCACACCAGGCCAGTCCCACTGGTGGCCCCGAGGGTGCCCAGCCCTCACCTTCCAGCCCCGTGCGTACGCCTGCAGGATCAGTGCCGACCTCTTCATCTGCTTGTACCGGTTCTTTTGCTGCGGGGCGGGGGACAAGGGGGTGAGCTGGGCAGGCTCGGAGAGCCAGGGAGAGAGGGATGGGCAGGGGAAGCATGGCCAGGACCTGCCCTTTCCTCACCCTGTGGCCACGGAACCAGGCAGAGATGAGGATCTGGCTCTTGCGCATCAGCTGGTACTGAGTCCGGCACCGCCAGCCCCGAAACATCTTCTGGATGAGGGTGGCGAGCTGGGACACGCGCTCCTGGCGCTGCCGCTCCAGGTCAAAGAGCTGGGGACAACCATGGCAAGCGCCGGGTCACCGAGCAGCTCCAGGGGCTGCGGCATCACCCAGGAACTCCCAGGACGAGCCTGGATCCCCACGGGCTCCCCCATTCCCAGACTCACGGTGCGCGGCGAGCGGATGAAGATCTTGGTGTGGCCAAATGCCAGCTCCTCGGCGGGGAACGCCAAACCTGCCAGCAGCACCTCGGCCCCCTCCCTGCACCGCGGCGGAGACAGGGCCGGTCAGAGCCCACCCTGGCAGCCCCCTGACCCCTCAAAGTCCCTGCCAGCACCGTACCTGTCCCCACCATCCCAGCGGGGCCACGTCCGTGGGTTGAGCATCTTGTAGCGCTGCAGGAAGGGGCCGTAGAGCTGGCGGAAGGCGTAGCCCGCCCGCCGCACCCGCACGTTCTCCAGCAGCCCCAGGTACCGCACCTGCGCCAGCACCAGCTCCGGCGTGAACACCAGCGCTGCCTTGCTGTCGTTGGGTTTGATGCACCTGCAGACAGCAGTGGTGGTTTGACAGGGGGGTCTCACAGGTGTCAGATATTCAGGGGGTCCCAGCTGGGGTCTTGGACCCCCCCAAGGCAGTTCCAGGGGTTTTCCCTGTGCCCTGGACTCCAGCAGACCCCAGGAAAGCTTTGCCTTTGACCTTAGTCCATGGGAAAAACTCCTCACGCTGAGGGGATGAATTAAAAGCAACAAAAAATTAGAAAGTAGTAGTGGTTTAGTTTGTCACAGGGTGAAAATTTATATTTTTGGGATTTTTAGCATGGAGGTTTTGGGGTGCTGTTTTATGCCCTCCTACTCCACTTTCTGCTGTGACAGTGTCACAGAGACATTGGTGGGGTGATTTGAAGTAGAAATTACATGTTTAGAATAGGTGGTAATTGTTGGTGCAGAATTGTAAATTCAGTACATACTGTAAATTAATTGGGCAAAAAGTCCATAAAAGACCTTAAGCTGGGTGTCTTGTGATCTTTGCAAGCTCTGTTTTCCAGCAAGACCAGCCTGGACTTGAACAACTCGCAACCCATGAGATAAAATAAAATAAAAGACTTCAGAGGCCAAGGCTGTGAACTCCATTCATCTTTAAAATTCTGCTACTGGACTTTGTTGGGAAAAAAAAAACCTCTAATCAGGGGGCTTCCTGAAAGAGGAAACCAACAGGGCCTGTACCTGATGTAGTTGGGGTTCTTGGAGTAGAGGTTCTTCATCAGCAGTGCCACGGACGACTTGAACTGGAAGCCAGCAGTGGGGGGCAGCTTGAGGGAGACTTTTTGGGGGTCCCCCTCGGGGAAGAGCGAGCGCAGCAGCGCGTGCCGGGCCGCCCACATGGCCTGAGAGAGGTCACGGAACAGGAGGTCGTTGTTCTTCTCGATGAAACCCGTCACGTTGTAGGTCACCTGGGGGGGGGGAAGTGGGGCCACAGTTCAGCATCTCCATGCCTGTTCCCAGTCTAGCCCCACATCTGTGCAAAGCTGGGAAGGGGACCAGGGCACTGGGAAGGGGACCAGGGCACTGGGAAGAGAAACCGGGGCACTGGGAAGAGGAATGGGGTGCTGGGAAGAGAACTGAGGTACTGGGAATAGGACCAGGATGCTATGAAGAGGTCAAGAGAGCTAGGAAGAGGTCTGAGGTGCAGGGAAGAAGCCTGGGGTGCTGGAAAGAGGACTGGGGTGCTGGGAAAAGGACTGAGGTGCTGAGAAGAGGATTGGGGTACTGGAAAGAGAACCAGAGTGCTGGGAAAAAGATCAGGGCACTGGGAAGAGGATTGGGATGTTGGGGCATTGTGAAGAGGACCAGGGTGCTGGCTGTGAAAAGAATTGGGGTGCTGAGAAGATGATTGGGGATCTGGGAAGAGGATCAGGGTGCTGGGAAGAGGATCAGGGTGCTTGCAAGAGGATTTGGGCTCTGGGAAGAGGAGCAGGGTGCTGGGAGGAGGATTGGGGCACTAGGATGAGGATCAGGGTGCTGGGAAGAGGACCAGGGTGCTGGGAGGAGGATTGGGGCACTAGGACGAGGATCAGGGTGCTGGGAAGAGGATTTGGGCTCTAGGAAGAGGAGTGGGGCACTAGAACGAGGATCAGGATGCTGGGAAGTGGACCAGGGTGTTGAGAAGAGGATTTGGGCTCTGGGAAGAGGACCAGGGTGCTGGGAGGAGGATTGGGGCACTAGGACAAGGATCAGGATGCTGGGAAGAGGACCAGGGTGTTGAGAAGAGGATTTGGGCTCTGGGAAGAGGACCAGGGTGCTGGGAGGAGGATTGGGGCACTAGGACAAGGATCAGGATGCTGGGAAGAGGACCAGGGTGTTGAGAAGAGGATTTGGGCTCTGGGAAGAGGACCAGGGTGCTGGGAGGAGGATTGGGGCACTAGGACAAGGATCAGGATGCTGGGAAGAGGACCAGGGTGTTGAGAAGAGGATTTGGGCTCTGGGAAGAGGACCAGGGTGCTGGGAGGAGGATTGGGGCACTAGGACAAGGATCAGGATGCTGGGAAGAGGACCAGGGTGTTGAGAAGAGGATTTGGGCTCTGGGAAGAGGACCAGGGTGCTGGGAGGAGGATTGGGGCACTAGGACAAGGATCAGGATGCTGGGAAGAGGACCAGGGTGTTGAGAAGAGGATTTGGGCTCTGGGAAGAGGACCAGGGTGCTGGGAGGAGGATTGGGGCACTAGGACAAGGATCAGGATGCTGGGAAGAGGACCAGGGTGTTGAGAAGAGGATTTGGGCTCTGGGAAGAGGACTGGGGCTCTGGGGAAAGGATCAGGGTGTTGAGAAGAGGATTGGGGCTCTGGGAAGAGGATCAGGGTGTTGAGAAGAGGATTGGGGCTCTGGGAAGAGGATCAGGGTGTTGAGAAGAGGATTGGGGCTCTGGGAAGAGGATCAGGGTGTTGAGAAGAGGATCAGGGTGTTGAGAAGAGGACTGGGGCTCTGGGAAGAGGACCAGGGTGCTGGGAAGAGGATCAGGGTGTTGAGAAGAGGATTTGGGCTCTGGGAAGAGGACCAGGGTGCTGGGAAGAGGAGTGTGGCACAGGGAAGAGGAGCAGGCGCTGCCGGACCTTGCCAGCGTAGTGGTGGATGCGGAAGCAGCGCTCTGGCAGGCTGGTGTCGGTGATGTGCCGCGCGTTCTGCGTCTCCTTGCTCTCGTAGCGCTTGTGTGTGGCCAAGAGCTGGTTGAGTTTGGTGATGAAGGTGTCCTCGTTGACCACGCCGGGCCGCAGGCACTCCTCGTCCAGCATGGCCAGGATCCCGCTGGTGCTCTGTGCCACGATGGATGGTGTCACCCCAAAACAACCCCAGCAAATCCCAGCTATGGGGGGAGCTGGAACCCCAAAATCCCAGCACTGGGCGGGCAACTCACATTCTCAATCATGTTGCAGATGATGCTGTTGTCAAAAAACTCCACTGGGGTCCACTGGATGCCCTGGAAGTAGATGTGGGTCAGATGCAAATAACCCAGACCCTGCCCTGTGGACACCCCCAGCTGATGTGGGGCAGGAACCGGACGTCCGGCCACGGGGATGAGGATCCCAAATCCCTTCCTGCCATTGAATCTGCTCTCGGCAGGGAGCGGGGAGAGGGAGGGACACGCAGTGGAGCCGTCTCCAGCACTTCCCCATCCTGGAGGGGCTGAAGCTCCTTGGGGCCGTGCTCTGGCAGGGGCTGGAGGTACCTCTCGGACGTATTCCTCCTGTTCCTCCTTCAGCGTCATCAGGATGAAGATCTGCTGCAGCTTCTCGTTGCAGTAGTTGATGATGAACTGCTCAAAGCCGTTGTCCTGCGAGAGAAGGGCTCTGTGTGGCAGGAGCTTCCCGAGCCCCCAGCCCTGTCCCGTGTCTCAGCTGCTGTTCCCAACCCCCTGAATGGGGCCTGGTGGGTCCTTCCCTCACCTGGAAGATCTCAAAGCCGTAGATGTCCAGGACACCCATCACCCTCCTCTGCTCCTCTGACTTCACCTGGGGAGATAATGGGGTGCTGAGCCCTGTGTGGGGTGGGGATCCAGGGTCCTGCTGGGGCTGCAGGATGCCCTGGAGCTCACCTGGATGCTGGTGTTGATGCGATTCACCAGCCAGTCGAAGAGGCGGCTGTAGATGTTCTTGGCCAGCGCATCCCGGCCGTAGTAGCCCTGGGGAGAGGGGAGAGGGGCTGGTGCTGGCTCATGAGTGTCTGCCAGGCATCAGCCCCACAGCTGAGGGTGGTCCTGCTCACCTGGGGGACGGTGAGGGTGGTGAGCACCATCTCATCCCGTGCCTTCACCGTGCGGGAGCACAGCGCCTGCTCCAGCGTGCTGGGGTCCAGCCCGATCAGCTGGCAGATCTCACGCAGCTCTGTGTGGGGAGACAGCAATGCCAGAGCCCAGGAGGGGCTGAGGGGGTCCCCAAACACCCCCTCCATCCCATCCCTATCCCCATCCCTACCCTGGGGCTCGGTGATGCTGCAGGCCTCCATCCCACTGGCCTGGAAGCTGCTGCTGAGCTGGACGTTGCCCAGTTTGAGCACCACGGCCGTCACCTCCAGCAGCTCCGTCATCTCGGTGGGCGAGAAGCCAATGACCCTCATGGCGTCCTGGGGATGGACACAACGGCTCAGGGCATGGGGTGGGCTCCAGGATTTTTTTGGGGGGGAGTCCTGTCTTCCCCTGGGTACCTGCATAGCGTGGAAGTTGGCTGCATCGTCCATGCCAGGCAGGCTGGAGCACTCCCGGTTCAGGTATCCATAGTGCCCACAGTCCTGGCGCAGCTTCAGCTGCTCTGGTTGAGGGGAGAGGAGGTGGAAGTTCATCCCTGATCCCCCCCCTGAGCTCCTCTTCCACCTCCCAGTCCCCCACACTGTGGGGTCTGGACCTACGGAGTAGCTGTGGCGAAGCCCCAGCCAGGAGCTGGTAGAAGATGTGGAAGTTCCTCTCTCCCTTCACGTGCCGGACAATGCGGGATTTCTCCAGCAGGTCTGCGGGGAGGGGTCAGTGTCACCGGGGTGGGTGGGGTGGAAACCCCCCCGGGATGGGTGGTGGGTACTCACAGTTGCTGATGACCCCTCCCAGGGGCTCCCCCTTGAAGTCGAACTCAATGTCCATGTACTTGCCCTGGAGGAGGGGGCTTGGTCAGGGAAGGGGGTCCTGGTGGGACTGGGATAGGGAGTGGGATATGGGGTCTGAGATGGAGATTGGGAGGGCTGCAGGGTCAAGGATGAGGAGCGGAGTTTGGGGTCTGGGATGGGGAGAAGGATCTGGGAAGCAGGAGGGCTGCAGGGCCTGGGATGGGGAGCAGAATAGAGGGTCCCAGGATCCTGTGGCCCCACATCCCCATCTCTGTCCCCATCAGGGCCCACATGGCCCCAGCAGGGTCCAATCCCCCCTCCCCAGGTCACTCACGAATCGGGAGGAATTGTCATTCCGGACAGTCTTGGCATTTCCAAAGGCTGCAGGAGAGATGGGTGGTTATGGTGCTGTCAGGGGGACAGCACTGAACCCTGGCAGGTCCAGGATGCAGGAGCAGGGCTCAGGATGTGGGGCACTCACCCTCCAGCACAGGGTTGGACTGCAGGAGCTGCTCCTTCACCTTGTTCACCTCCTCCCCTTTGCCGCTCACGGCTGCCACGTAGGACATCACCAGCTTGCTGGCCTCTGTCAGCGAGGGGCTGGGGGTCACTGGCGTGGGGCTGTGGGCCCTGGGGCTGTGCCCCTCACCCCACCAGCCCCTCACAGTGCCCTGAGCCCCCCTTGCAGCCCTGGCTGTACCTGTCTTGCCAGCACCGCTCTCTCCGGTGATGAGGATGCACTGGTCCCGGTCCCGGTCCCGCAGCGAGCGATAGGCATCGTCAGCGATGGCATAGCTGGGGGCAAGAGGGGTTGGAAGGGGCTGGAGCCACCTGGGGGCTTCAGGAAATGCCAAGATCCCCCTGTTGTGGCTGTGGCGTTGCCTCAAGTGGATTCCCTTGGACCCTGACACCTTGGGATTGCCCGGGAGTGATGTCCTTGGCACAATCGCCAGGGGACCAAGGGCACCCAGAGCACTCCCCGTGCTCACATGTGGGGCTTCACGGCAAAGAAGCTGCAGTTGTGATATTCCTCCACCTTCTCCGGGGTGTAGATGGGCAGGGACTGGTACGGGTTCACCGAGATCACCACATTCCCAATGTATGTCTGCAGGACAGCAGGGATGAGGGGCTGGAAGGACCCAGATCAGGTCCTGGAGCTCCCCATCCCCATTCCAGATCCTTGTCTTCATTCCAGACCCCAGATCCTGCTCCCCATCCCAGAACATGCAGCTCTTCCAATCCCCATCCCAGACCCTGCAGCCCTCCCAATCCCCATCTCAGACCCTATATCCTCTTCTCATCCCAGACCCTGCAGCCCTCCCAATCCCCATCCCAGACCCCAGTTCCCTTTCCCATCCCAGACCCTGCAGCCCTCCCAGTCCCCATCCCAGACCCCAGATCCCATTCCCCATCCCAGACCCTGCAGCCCTCCCAATCCCCATCTCAGACCCCAGATCCCCCTCCCACCCCATCATCCCCTGTCACCCCGCACTCCCCCCGTCCCGCTGCTCACGTAGATGTCCTGGCGCCGGAATCGCTCCTGCAGCGTCCGGACCAGCGACTCCTCTGTCAGCGGGTCCAGCAGCACCAGGTCCGCGACAGCCTCGGCATCCAGCATCGATGAGGTTCCTTCCATGGCCGGGCAGCTCCGGGGCAGCTGGGACACAGCACGGGGTGGGGGCTGCAGCCACGGACACGCAGCCCCTTCCCCAAAACACCACTCCAGCTCCTCAGCAGCCTCTGGGATCTTGGCTGCTCCCCCCAACCCTGGGGACAGGGGACAAGGCACCCACAGAGGCACCGCGGGCACTTCCCAGGGTCTCTCGGTGCCCGGGACTCCGTGGTGGAGCCGGGGGCAGCCGGGACGCTGGGGGGAAGCGGGGACCCGGCCAGGAAATGCGGACACCTGGATCCTATTCTTGGGGCAGGGATTAATTCAGCCTCCACTTCCTCCCTCCTTCCTGGCAGGGGAAAGCCGGGGCGGGGAGGGGAACCCAAACCCCCCGCCAGGTCACCCNCATCCCAGACCCTGCAGCCCTCCCAATCCCCATCTCAGACCCCAGATCCCCCTCCCACCCCATCATCCCCTGTCACCCCGCACTCCCCCCGTCCCGCTGCTCACGTAGATGTCCTGGCGCCGGAATCGCTCCTGCAGCGTCTGGACCAGCGACTCCTCTGTCAGCGGGTCCAACAGCACCAGGTCCGCGACAGCCTCGGCATCCAGCATCGATGAGGTTCCTTCCATGGCCGGGCAGCTCCGGGGCAGCTCCGGGGCAGCTGGGACACAGCACGGGGTGGGGGCTGCAGCCACGGACACGCAGCCCCTTCCCCAAAACACCACTCCAGCTCCTCAGCAGCCTCTGGGATCTTGGCTGCTCCCCCCAACCCTGGGGACAGGGGACAAGGCACCCACAGAGGCACCGCGGGCACTTCCCAGGGTCTCTCGGTGCCCGGGACTCCGTGGTGGAGCCGGGGGCAGCCGGGACGCTGGGGGGAAGCGGGGACCCGGCCAGGAAATGCGGACACCTGGATCCTATTCTTGGGGCAGGGATTAATTCAGCCTCCACTTCCTCCCTCCTTCCTGGCAGGGGAAAGCCGGGGCGGGGAGGGGAACCCAAACCCCCCGCCAGGTCACCCCCGGGAGCCCGTGTGCTGCTTCTCCCCACTGTCCCCCATCCCTCACCTGTCTGTGACAGCGCGGTCACGTTCCCGGAGCTGACCTTCACCCCCACTTTACAGCTGGGGCGCAGGGCTGTAAACCCAGCCCCACTTATCGCTGCCCCGGGGAAAGTTCAAGAGCGCGAAGGTGGGGAAGGATGGGGCAAAAAGGGTGATGGAGGTGGCCTCTAGAGATAGCCCCCCCAGGGATCTGAGCCCCCCCCGCTGCTGCTGGGTTGAGTCCCCAGGGTCAGCAGCCGTGGGTGGGAGCCCCCCACATCTCCAGGGCAGCGCTGGGCTCACCCCGGTGCTCCCAGTGACACCAGTGGGATGCAGGTGCCCTGGGATGGGGGTTACGGGGACGGGGTACCCCCATCCAGCTGGGGATTGGGGGGCTCGGGCGCTGCAGGGGCTGGCAGCAGAGGGGACCCCGACTCACCTCCCGCTGGCAGAGCAGCAGCTGCTGGAGTGGCCGCAGCTGGAGCGGCTTCAGCTGGAGCTGCCCCGGAACCGGCGGGGCTCAGCCCAGCGCCCGGTGCTGGCCCCGTCCGGCCCACCGAGAGGCGTGGAGGGGACGCAGGGCCCTCCCCCAGAGCTCCCAGATGGGGAAACTGAGGCACGAAGGAGAGGCCGGTGGGGGATCAGCCCCGACAGTGCCGCCTGCCCCCGGGGCCCTGTGTGCCTTCCCCACCCGGCAGCTCAGAGCAGGAACAAGGAGGGAAAATCCTGGAGCCGAGCAAACAAAGGGAGCTTCCTCTGCTGAGCTGCGGGAAACAGGGGCAAGGTACAGGGCTGGAGAAGGGAACTGCCTGGGGCTGCCCAGGGCTGCTTGAAGGAGGACACCTTGTCCCCAAGGAGGACACCTTGTTCCCAGGGAAGCACACCTGTCCCCAGAGGACACCTGGTCCTGCCACAGGGAATGTGGCACCCAAGGGCTGTCTCATCCCCAGCTGAAAGACCTCCCACAGGTGGCTGAGCCTTGGGGTCACAGTGGGATGAACAAATGAGGCTCAGGACCTAAAAAATACGTCTTTATTAAAAATATAATCAGTCATTCACCACACTGAGGGTGGGAGGACGGAGTAACAGAGTCTGCTCACACCTGAGCAGGGAGGAAAATGCAAGGAGGGCTGGGGAGCAAAGAGACAAACCTGGGATTGGGACAAACTGATGGCAGAAGCTCCAGGTGAGGTAGGGGCTGGGCTGGGGGACCCCAGGGCAGCTGAGACTGCAAGGAGGTGAGGGCAGCCTTATTGCTTAGGAAGTTGCATAGATTGGGGTGTCCCCTGCAGCTTTGTGCTTTGGCAGAGCTCCCCAGCCAGCACTGGAACATCAGTGGGGTCACCCCCAGTGCTGGGGTCACCCTCAGCCCCTGCCCACACCCACTGGGAGAGGAGTAACAGCAGAAGGGCAGTGAGGCAGGGAGGAAGCACATCCACACTCATCCTCAGCTCTGGCCATGGGGAGAGGGGGCTGAGCATGGCCTCTACCCCAACATCACATCCAGGGGCAGCCAGCAGACCCTGAGGCTCCACAGCTCCATCAGGGAAACCCTGGAGTTTTTGGTATCCACACAGGATTGAAGCCAAGGCAGAGGAGTGGCCCAACCAGCTGGAGCCCTCTGACATATTTGTAACAGCAGGAGGAGGAGGAGCAGGTCACTGGCAGCTCCCTCATCACGGCTCCAGGCAGCTGCTGAGCACACAGGTACCAGCAGGACAGGTCCAAAGTTCCTCACGTGTGTGTTACCCTCAGGCACCTGCACAGGAGATGGAGGGGAAGGTCCATCCCCACCCCAGGCTGCCCAGTGAGGGGAGAGGGGCTCCTGTCTGCAGCCCACAGCTGTGGCACTGAGGAGCCAGAGAAGCAGCCAGGTTTGGGAGAGGGTCCCCGCCCTGGGGGTGCCACCCCTGCGAGCTCAAAAACATCCACTGCAAAAATTGGGGTGGGGTCCAGGTGAACTCCCAACCTGGGGGCCTCCCATGTGTCCCACCCCCACAACACCCAGAGCTGTCCCACAGCATTCACACCTCAGGCAGGAGCTGCAGGGGAAGGAGGCCAGACCCCCTTTTCTCCCTCCCAGAGGGGGTCCATCCCCACAAGGACCATCCCCACCATGCCTGGAGCAGCCCAGCACTGGTTCTGCTCCTTGGCCCCAGGGCAGCTGACCTCACTGGACATCCAGGTGGTTGTGAGGCAGGGAATCACTCCTGTGATTCCCAGCAAAGGAACCATAGACATTTTCCTCCTCTTCTTCTTCATCATCATCATCATCCTCCTCGAAGAGCTGCTCATCAATGGAGAGACTTTCCAGGCCGAACTCCCGCTCGTGGGCGGACACCTCGTGGGGGGTGACATGGGAAGCACCACCCACAAAATCAGCAAACCTGGGAAAAACCACGGAGCAGCACGTTGGGCAGGTGTGTCCAGTGCCTCTGGAGAGGCCCTGACACGTGCAGGTTAAAGCATTTTGGTGCTGGGATTTGGTGTTATCCATCCTTTCCCTCCACACAGCACAGATCCGTGTCTCTGTCTCTAAGGACAGAGGTGACAGCACAGAGGGACACGGGGTGGCCACCCCGAGCTCTCTGACAGGGATCTCACCTTTTGGGAGACTGGATGCGGGACACTGTGTTCCAGGCAGAGAATTCAGGGCTCTGGCAGACATTCCTCAGCTCTGCCAGGGCCTTTTGGGTCTCCACCTCTCCCTGGAGCCGATATTCCTCCTCTGACAGCAGCCGAGGGGGGGTCGGGCCCAACCTGGAATTCTGCACCCTCCTGCCAGGGGGAAACACCAGTTAATGCCTGCCTGGATGGGATGGGACCAGCAGGATCCCAGGGCAGGACCTCAGAGAACAACCCCAGGGATAGGAACTGGGGACAGCAGGATCCCTGGAGCAGGAACTCTGAGGATAGAACCCCTGGAGCAGGATCCCTGGAGCAGCAACTCTCAGGACAGGATCCCTGGAGCAGGAATTCCCAGGACAGAACCCCTGGAGCAGGAACTCCCAGGACAGAACCCCTGGAGCAGCAACTCTCAGGATAGAACCCCTGGGGCAGGAACTCTTAGGACAGAACCCCTGGAGCAGGAACTCCCAGGACAGAACCCCTGGAGCAGCAACTCCCAGGACAGAACCCCTGGAGCAGGAACTCTCAGGACAGAACTCCTGGAGCAGGATCCCTGGAACTCTAAGGCAAGACCAGATCCTGAGGCAGAATCACCTCCCAGAACAGGAAATCTGGGGCAGGACCAGCTCCTGGAACATGAATCTCTGGGGCAGAACAGTTTCTGAGACATGAATCTCTAGGGCAGCCTGAGTTCCAGGACAGGACCAGCTCCTGGGCCAGCTGGCAGGGAGGAAAATGGAACACACCCCTCTCTAACCTCTGCTCCTTGTTCCCTAGGGCCCTTTCCTGCACCAATCCTGGGGGAAAAAACACATTTACCCACCCCACTCCCAAACCCCAGTGAAAACAACCCCGCTCTGTGACACAGGCCCCATCCAGCAGCTCATCCCAACCCAGCAGGGAGCTGTGAGCAAGCTGGAATCCCCCAGGCCTCACCTGTAGGCAGCAAAGGCCCACTGCAAGGGGTAATCCAGGTTCTTGGTACAGACAGCAATGAGCACCAGCCCCAGGGCAAGGGGGTGGATCTGGATGCCTGAATAGATGAGGAGCAGCCCCAGGAGCTGCAGGGCCCAGGAGAGGAGGTTGATGCTGCGTTCATTCTCCAAGGGGCCGTACCTGTAGCACACAGCAAAGCTCAGGAGCCCCACAAAGAGCAGGTAACCTGTGGGAGAACACAGAAATTGGGAGGATGAGGGGGAAGATGACAGCACCCCCTTGCTGGGAGCAGCAGCAGGGGCAGGGAGCCTCAGCAGTGCTCCCCAGAACCTTCCAGCTCTGTTAGTTCACCTGGTGAATCCCAGAGCTGCCACCTACCTAACAGGTACTGCCAGTAGGACTTGCAGATCTCCCGCAGGTTCTTGAAGATCAGCTGGAGCAGGTACAGGGAAAAGGACCAACCTCCCACCAGCAGGAAGTACACAGGGCTTTTCTGGGGGAGCAGGCAGGTCATGGATACCTCCCTCAGGTGCTCTGTACCAAACCCAGTCCATCCCAGTCCATCCCAGTCCAGGGCTACAAGGCCTCTGACCCCCTCAAGATGTGACACCTACCTTGGGCATGACCTTGGACATCATGTAGACAAGGACGAGCAGTGAGGCCAACAAACCCACACTGATCCCAGCTGAGTAGTAAAAGATTTGGCTCCTGCAATGATCACACAGGGAATCAATCCCAGCAGGAGTTTTGGGGATACCTGAGCACAGACACCCCCACCCAGGAGCCACCAAGCACTGCCCACCTGCCCCAGGGAAAGGAGGGGGCCTCACCTGCTCAGCGTGTCCCCACAGAAGAACAACAGCAGGCCCAGGAAGGAAACAAGGAACAGCTTAGGATCAAAGCCTGGAAAGAAAATGAATCCCAGTGGAGAGGAGCACGGTGGGAAGCTCCCACCTGCCACGGGGTCACAAGGACAAGGGATGGGGCAGCCCTAAATTCCTTCCCCAGACCAAATTCCCTTCCTGAGGAAGGAACAGATCCTTGGATCACGAGCTGGCCTGTCCTGCTGGCCCCTGGGCAGCCCCAGGGCCCCTTTCCCCCACCGGGGAGGGAGGGCACCTACGTCGGAAGACGACCACGGAGTAGTCGGTGCCGAGCTCCAGCAGCTCCACCTTGAGGCAGGTTTTGTTGCTGTAGAGATCCACGTCGATGCTGGTGTCGTTGAGCTTCCCCCGCAGGAAGGAGAAGACCACATTCCACACGCTGAACTTCTCCAGCTCCTCCTCGCTGTCCACCTGGGTGACTCGGATCATCCGGCTGCTGGTGACACGGATCTGAGGGAAACCGGGGTGGGAATGGGTGGAGGGGCTGGAGCAGGGAGGATCTGCTGCCTCCTCCTCCTCCTCCTCCTGCTGTCACCTGTGTCCTGGTCCAGATGTCGTTCCATTGTGGGACGCGTGTGTTGGTGTAGCAGAAGCGCTGGGATTCATTGTGCTGGGAGGTGTGGCCCTCCTGGAGCGGGATGATGGGATCCTTGGTGCCTGGGAAGCACAGAGGGAGGGGTTCAGGCCCTGCTGCCCTCTGCTTCACTCACCGAACCCTTTCCCTCCTCGGGAATCCTCTACTTAGGAGGATCCTTCCGCTGTTTTCCTTGGAAAACACCCTGTGGTTTCTCTTCGGGATAACCCCGTGCCCTGGGTTGTCAGCACACCCCCATCCCTGCGTCTCTTCTGTATTGACTCCTAGTGCCAAAATCCCATCTCAGGGACATAAATCCGAGGGTGTCTCCGGCACGCACTCGCCCTTCGAGGCGAAGCGGCTCCCGAATCGCACGGGAGGCCCGATCGTACCGGGGGATGGGGACAGCGGGACAGGAAATCCCGGTTCCACCGGGTGGCACCGACCCCCTGAGCGTGGAGGCCCCGGGACGCGCTGGGAGGGTTCTCTGCGGGCGCAGGGGTCTCTCAGCGGGCACCGGGCAGTTCCCCGTGGCCCAGGCCGTTGGCCCCATTCTCCCGCCATGCTGCCCCGGGGGCTGTCGCCGCTCCGCTCCCCACCACGACTCCCGCCGGTCCCCGCCCAGGGACACCGCTGCCCCGCGCACCTGTAGCTTCCAGGGGCAGGAAGAGCAGGAACAGGAACAGCAACAGAAGCACGGGCAGTGCCGGGAGCCGCCGCCGGCCCGGAGCCGGTTTCATCCCTCCCGCCGTGGCTACGCCGGCCACTTCCGCTTCCTCCTGGCTCGGCCGCCGAGGAACATTCCCAGCCAATAGGAGAGGCGCTGGCCGGGCTGTGTCGTTGATTGACAGATGATTGAACCTATTAAAAATCACCTCCCATCTTGTCACCGCCCCTTTGCCGCTCGCCCGTTGATTGACAGTTCATTTAACCTATCAGCAGTGCGCGTGCAGGAAGCAGCCGTGTTCCCGCCCCCGGTTACCACGGTGACCAGCAGATTGCCCCCGCCATTCAATCAACAGCCACGCCCCGCGCCGGTAACGGTTGATTGACACGCCCCTCGACCAATCAGAGCGCGGGCACCACCGGCCACGCCCTCCACCCCGTCGTATATTCCATGTGATTGACAACCGCCTCCGCCTATCAGGGCGCGGCCTCGCGTTGTTTGTGTGAATGGGTCACGCGTGGGGGGCGCGCAGGTCCCGCCCCTCCCCCGGCAGCCGAACCCGCGACCCCGCCGGGGCGGGC
>WEIU01004889.1:52177-65977 GCA_013389925.1 Aegithalos caudatus | reverse complement strand
CCCCCATTTCAGTGGCTCCCCCATATTAGTGGCCCCCACAATTTCAGTAATACCCTCCTTTCAGTGATTCCCCCATATCAGTGACCCCCCCATTCTTCCCAGCCTTCCTCCCATCCCCAGACTCTGGATTTTGGCTTTTCCTGCAGGATTTCACTCTGTCCATTTCCCCTCCCCAATGAGGGATGTGGGGTCACCCTTCCCTGGGCTGCCCCAGGGTCCTGGACATGGGATGGATGGATCCCCATCCCACTGCTGTCCTCATGATTTAAAAAAGCATTACTTTTTAATTTGTTCTCATTTGGGTTTTCTTGAGTTTTTTTTTCCCTGTTTTTCTCTTGCCTAGCACAGAAAACGAAGCGCCTCTGGCTCCCAGGAGCTAATTCATCCAAGTTAAATGATCTTTAAAATCTGCGAGTGCATCACAGCGCTCGACTCCTGTTTTCTTCCCGGTGTAATTAATGCTCCAGCTTAAATTTCCTTCTTTCCTCAGGGGCAGGCTTGATGGATCCGGTGCCGGGCTCCAACTTCTGCCAAACCATAGGAAAGAAATCATCCCCCCCACCAAAAAAAAAAACAAACCCAAACCAATGTCGGCCTTTAATTGGAATTTGATTTTTCTTTAGAAACAACTTGTCCTTGGGAAGAAACTGACGTTGTTTATTATCGTTGTTATTTCTTTTCCCATCTAGCACCGAAGACTTGTAGCCCCAAACAGTTTGCATGCAAAGATCAGATTACGTGCATATCTAAGGGCTGGCGCTGTGACGGGGAGAAGGATTGTCCGGATGGCTCGGATGAATCTCCCGAGATATGTATGTATGCCTTCCCTTTCCTTCCTAATCCTCTTCCTCTGGGTTTCCTCCATCTCTCCACGGTGTTCCTGAGTGGCCACAACGTTCTACCTCAGCTCCTCGGGGTGGGGGGGGTGTCCATTCTGTCCGTCCATCCGTCCGTCCATCCGTCCGTGCTTCCAAACCGGCCTCCTGGGGATGGGGAAATCACTCATTTGTGTTTGTTTCCATCAAAATGGGTGTGCACGAGGAAGGAAGAGTTGGCAGCAGTGTCACCCCGTGTCCCCAGCACCCCAAGGTGCTGGGAGTGAGGGAAGGAGATCTCTGGCAGTCCCAGGGAGCGGCTGGAAAGGCGACGTCGCTGTCCCAGATGTGTTTTGGGATTGGGATGCTGGGTTAGGCCCACTGCTCTGAGCTGTTGGAGCCATTTGGACACCAGTGGGCACATCTCTGGGGTGGTGGATCTCTCTGGAAGGAAACAGAGAACTGGGATGGGTTAGGTGAGGTATGGGATGGGAATGTTGGGGGTGTCTGCAGAGGGGTCAGAGCTGTGGTGACACCAGGGATGGTGGCTGTGCCAATCCCGCTGTGCCAGGAGCTCTGCAGTGCCACCTGTGCCCATGTCCCAGGATTCTGGGCCACAGGACAACCACCCTGGGGCCCAGCAGAATCTCCTTGCCCCCTGTCCCAGCTCTCCCTCCCAGATTCCCACTTCACGCTGTGCTTGGCAGAACCATCTCCTCCAGAGCAGCTTCTGGTTCGGCTCCGGGTTTGTTTATTCCTTAAGGCAAAATGATGCAACGGCCCCTCCGTGGGAGGGATGGGGGGCTGGGATGGGCTGGCTGGCTCCAGTCAATCAGCAGCCCTGGAAAATTACAGAGGGAGGACTCGGAGGCTGGAAGAAATCCGTCCTGATTGACACATTCCGCTTGCTGTGTGCATCTCTGCTCCATCCACGTGGACAGGTGACCTGAGCACGGACCCCTTGGATGCTCTTCCCTCTCCACCTTCTTCCTCTCTCTTCCCTGGGGCTGGTGAGGCTGCCAGAAGCAGCCTCTGGTGCTGTGGATGCACCTTGTGTCCCTCTATGTGGAGGTCATGGATGTTGGAAGATTCTTGGGTTTGGTCCAAGCCCCCTGAGGGCTCATCCCTGGAGGACACGGGATCCCGCTGCCCCTGTGCCCATCAGAACACGCTTGGCACTTCCAGGACAGGGAATTGGGAGCCTCTGTGAGACACAGACCAAAGCCTGGCATCTTCTCTCTCCTCACCACCATGCGTGGGACTGAGTCTGTGTGTTTCCATCACCACCACAGACACCAAATTTTGGAATTTCTCAGTTCCTCGGGGGGAAGTTCCCTCCCTCAGCTGATCCCAGGGAACCTGGAGGAGCTGGACCTTCCTGAGTAGCTCTTTCCACCTTCCCCCACTTCCCACTTTGCACCCCTAGACACTGGAATGGACTCAGGGGGATGCTGTGCCCCTCAGGACACGGAGATTGGGGTGCCAGGACACATCTGTGCCGTTGCCATGGGCCAGGGGATGAGTGGAGCCTCTCTCCTGCTCCTGCCCAGGCTCGTTCCCATGGAGCCCGACCTGTCAGCACGGGCCCCCGGTATCTCCGGGATTGCCAGGCCGGCTTTTCTCACGCCACTCCGGCACCGGGGCTTCCAGCAGCCTCTCATCCCCCTTATCTCTCTGGCAGGGAGAGAATGACTTTTATGATTCTCATTTAATCCGTGTTTGAGCCGGGCTGTGAGCACAGCTCCTGCCGAGGAGGCTCCGGAGTCCTTCGGTGCCGCGGTGTTTGCGTGGCACCGACGTTCTCCTCTTGGAATGCTGTCAGGCACGGGCCAGGTTTTCCTCTCCTTTGGAGCATTCCCTGGCTTTGCTCAGGTGTTCAGGCTGGTCCCTTCCTGTCCACAGTGCTGCACATTTGGTGAGAGTGGCTGGTGCATGGTTCTTGCACAGTTTTTCGCTCCACGGAGCTTTCCTGAGAGGAAAACACTTGGACAGGAGCCTCCATCCTGCTGGAGATGAAAGATGAGGGGCTCTGAGGAAGGAATTTGCCACGGCTCAGCTGTGGCTGGTGCTTGGTTGGGTCCATCCTTTGATCTGAGGGTTCAGGATCCCTTATCTTGCCATGCTGGATCTGCATGGTCCTGATGAGTTCAGAAGTGACCCTCAGGACCCTCAGTGCTGCCATCCCTGTCCATCCTAACGGAACAAGTGGGACCATCCCACCCCTGCTCCTCCACCCTCCTTGTGCTCCCCCCATCTGCATCTCCCTGGGATGTTGCCAAATCAACTGCAGGAGGAAGAATTGCTTTTCTTCTGTCCTTTTTTATTTTTTTTTTTGAGTGGTTTTTCGAGGTTAAACATTCCTATCTAATTCAGCTCCTTGGGGTGTACCACAAGCTTGTCACATGTAATAAATTGGCTCATTTATTAGCGCCAACACGGTCAAAAGCAAACAAAGTGGCTTGTGGATTAATCCTGCCCTGTTTGGGATAAGTGGTTTGATCCAGGCTCTTTGCAGGGAATAATGGACACGGCAGAGCAGCTCTGGCTGATGAATTGGGCGCTTCACTTCAGCCCCTCCATTCTTCTGGTCCATATATCGACGTGACTTAATTAACCCATAATTTGCAATTACAGGAGGGCCCACCCTCTGCAAAACATAAATCTGTGCAGTGGCACCCGCTAAGAAATTCTCCCAGGAATCATCTGCTGGGTGTCCTGGGGCTGGGAAATAGGGGAAGCTCAAATCTCTGCTGGCTGTGACAAAGGCTGGGTGTCCTGAGCATCCTGGAGGATCCCATCACCCCAGTGCCACTCCAGCTGGCTCACTGGGAGCATACTGGGATGTGTTTGAGACATAGGGGAGAGATCTGGCACCTGGAGCCTGTTAGATTCCCATTTTTCGGGCATCTCTTGTGGGGAATGGGGGTCACTTCCCAGGATGGACAGAGGGAAGTTGGCTGGGATGGATTCAGGATCCTGCTCTGGGTCGGGGGGTATCACAAACTCTGGGCTTTGTGATCCCCTTCCCACAGCTCCATGTGCTTCCAAGGGCTTTTATCCCCTCCTGGGAGCCCAAGGGTCGTGGTGGGATCACATCCAGTGTCCCTCAGAGGTGTCTGGAGCTGTGTGGGATGAGGATGTAGCAGCACACGGAGCTCTGTGTGTGATGTAACGCTCCTCTCCAAGGAGAGCTGGAGCTTATTTAGGGCAAACTCCACTGCTGGAGTCTCTGGTGAAGGTGACTGGGCTAAAATGGGACCATGCCTGGACACGGTGTGTGCTGTGCCCTTCCCACTGCTCACTGGGGGGATCCATGGAGCTATTTCTGCCAGCCCTGCTGAGGGGAGGGTGAGCCACAAACAGCCCCTGGAAAATGGGATTTTAGTGTTTTGGCTGGGCAGGGATGTGTTGGTAACTGGTGAAACGCTGAGTGCTCAGCCCTGAAACGTGGATTTGGGGCAGGGAGAGGAGGAGAGCCCATGGAGGAGGTCAGGATTGGCAGGGGCTGTTCCAGGGCTCGTTGTCACCCCTGCAGCCACCTCCAGCCTGGGGTGAAGCTGAGCTGGACGCTGCAGGAGCTTTTCCTGGGGTTTCAGGCCATTAATGGATTTATGGTGTGTTTGTTGTTTGTCTCCATGCCTTGCTTCTTTTCAAGGGAGCTTAAAAATAAAGCCAGGCTTCCTTTGTAATTTTTCCAGTTAATAATGGAGATTAAATCTCCTTGTACCGGGCTCAGAGGGGCCCCCTGTGCCACGGGCTCGGGACAAGGAAGGTGTTGGCACCCACGGGGGGGTGGGTCAAGGTCCCTTACGCTGACCTTTGTGCCCTTTGGTGCCCTGCAGGTCCCCAGAGCAAAGTGTCCCGCTGCCAACCCAACGAGCACAACTGCCTGGGCACCGAGCTCTGCATCCACATGAGCAAACTCTGCAATGGCCTCCACGACTGCTTCGACGGCTCCGACGAGGGCCCGCACTGCCGGGGTAGGTCTGGGGGGCACCCAGGCCCAGGAAAAACGGGGGGGCTGCCCCATGGGATACCCCCCAATGGGTGATGAGGTCCCTGCTTTCTCCTGCTGAGCCCTGCCACGCTCAGCTCAGCACGGTCACAGATCCAGAGATTATCCAGAGCCGCTTGGAAGTGAAATGCCCATCATTCCTGAGCCTGAGGCTGTGAAATAGCTGCATTGTCTCCTGGGTTTAAAAGCTCCAGGCCTGGGGTTCTGGTCCAGATAAGAGATACCGCTGTGGTTTTTTTCCTAATTTCCAGGAGCTTTGTTCCCCCCTTCCTGGCTTGTTCCCGTGGCTAATCCTGCTGGAAAACTCCCTAAATCAGCGTGCTGCTGCGCAGATTAATCGCTCAGAAACGTGTGTCCTGGGCTGACCCTGCTCTCTGGAGCCTCTGTGCTCCCCAACCCTTCCCTGTCCGGGCTGGGGGGCTCCTGTCCCACTCCACCAAGACCCCAAAGGGCTCCCTGCTGGGACCCAGCTCCTCTCCCAGATCCCATGGGAGCAGCCCGGGGCAGCTCCTGCAGCTGTGCCTGAGCTGAGAATTAATATTTCAGTGAGAGCTCTTGTTACTTAAGTGGGATCTGAGTTTTCACGGCCAGGCAGCACGTGAGCCACGTGAGCTGTGTTGGGGCAGCTGCTCAGGGCTTTGGGCACCTGGTGCTCACAGGTTTGGGCACGCTGGGGCTCTCAGCCCTCGGTGCTGCTGGAGTCCCCCCTGCCCGAGGCTGGTGCCGCCCCAGGGAGGAATTTCCTCCTTTCCTCCCTTCCAGTCCCAGCCTGCCACTGCCCCAGGCTTGGGCAGATGAGCTGTCACCCCGAGCTGTCACCTGAGATGTCACCCCAAGCCATCACCCTGAGCTGTCATCCTGAGCCATCACCCCAAATTTTCCCACATCCCTTGTTCCTGTTCTGGCTGCTGGACCATTGGTGCCCCCATCCTGCTCCCCCAGGGAGTTGGGGACTCTCTGCTGTCCTTGCAGACATCCTAGGGGTGGTAATGCCAGTGGAGTCCCTGTGCTGAGCCCTCACATTGTCCACTCTGAGCACTCCAGGGTTGGACTCGCCCAGGAGGGGAGCTCTGGGCTCTCTCCACATCCCTCAGGATGCCCTGGAAATGCATCCCATGCCACTCCCTGCACTGGGGGTGCCAGGTCTCAGCCACCACTGGAAATGGCACAAAGTCAGCAGCGCTGGGGATGTCAGGGGCTGCTCAGACCCCCCTGCCTGGAGCAGCCAAGTGTCCCACATGTCCTCCCTCCCTCTGCTGAGGGGCTCTGTCCTTCTCTCCTCTCTGGGGAGGTGGGAGCAGTGGGAAGTTTCCCAGCAAATCCTGGTGGGGTGTCTAGTGATCCTGCTCACCCAACCCTTGGTGTCCATCCTGTTCCTCCTTGGGTGACATCCTTCCATCTTCCCTGTCCCCACAGAACAACTGGCCAACTGCTCGGCGCTGAGCTGCCAGCACCACTGTGCACCCACGCTGTCCGGCCCTGTCTGCTACTGCAACCACTCCTTCCAGCTGGCTGAGGACAGGAGGAGCTGCAGAGGTGGGTCTGGGCTGGGCAGAGCCCTCACTCCATGCTGGTGACCCTGGCTCCTCGGGAATTTGGCCAGTGCCACCGTCCGGCACTGCCACGTGGGGAAGGGGCTGGGCAGACCTTGACTCAACCCAGGGCAGGTGGGATGGGATGGGATGGGATGGGATGGGATGGGATGGGATGGGATGGGATGGGATGGGATGGGACTCCCTCTGCTCCTAAATCCTAAGTGAGGAATAGTGGGAATAAGGAAAAGGCTTTGCCTTTGTGTACAGAGTCAGGGGCTGGCGTCCCTGCCTCAGGGAGGATGGGAGCAATAGGAGAGGGTCAGAGCAAGGATTGATGGCATCAGTGTGATGGAAAGGAATCTGGAAGTGAGAGATTGTGGTGGCTCAATCCCTTTCATGTGGTGGAAGGAGCCATTCCTGGCTCTAGTGTGGAGCTCTGGGGGATACATCACTTTCATCTGCCAGAAGAAAGAGCAGCCAAGCCAGGGGTTTGGGAGCTGGAGATTAGAGGGATTTGGAGTGGGAATGGAGGTGCAGAGCTGAAGGGATGCTCAGTGGCCAGGGGTTTTCCTGCTGATGTTGGATCAGGAGCAGGGAAGCAGGGGCTGCCTGCCTGGTCATGGGGTGGCCTTGGAAGTGAAGATGCCTTTGATTCCTTGGGGTGCCAATATGAGGGTCCCTTTGACTCCTCAGAATGTTGATGTGAGGGTCCCTTCAATTCCTCTGGAGGCTGATGTGAGGGTCCCTTTGGCTCAGGGATCATCCCCTCCTCTCCATCTCCACCTTGGAGAAACTGGGGATCTTCATTCCCTCTCCAGGCAGCTGAAGAGGGGTTGCTTCTGATCCAAACCTTGGGGTTTTTTCCTGTCTTTCCCAGACTTTGATGAATGCACCGTGTACGGGACCTGCAGCCAGACATGCACCAACACAGAGGGCTCCTACACGTGCAGCTGTGTCGAGGGGTATCTCCTGCAGCCAGACAACAGATCCTGCAAAGCCAAGAACGGTGAGAGCCTCAGCAGGGGGAGCGTGGTGCTTCCTTTGGGGCAGCCCTGCAGGCCACAGCCCTGCCCTGGGCTTTCCCTGGAGGTTACAGCCGTGGGATTAAGGTGTCCCCTGACCCCGTTGTTCCCTCCTTGCCCCCAGAGCCTGTGGATCGCCCTCCTGTGCTGCTCATTGCCAACTCCCAGAACATCCTGGCCACGTACCTGAGCGGAGCCCCCGTGCCCAACATCACCCCCACCAGTGCCAAGCAGACCACGGCCATGGACTTCAACTACGTGGAGGACACGGTGTGCTGGGTCCACGTGGGTGACAGTGCCTCCCAGACCATCCTCAAGTGTGCCAAGATCCCCAACCTGAAGGGCTTTGTGGAAGAACGATCCATCAACATCTCCCTGAGCCTGCACCGTGAGTGCCCCACTCCCCTCGGGACCCCCATCCTGCTCCCCCATCCCCAATTCCTTGTGGCTGCTCCTGACCAGGTCGTGGTGGGGGAAATTGGGAAGGGGCAGCTTCCCACAGGTCATTCCCTTCCTTTTTATTGTTATTTCTATCGAGTTTAGCAGTTTCTAAGTGTGCAGATGTGAGGAAAAGGGATACAGGGAGAAGTGGAGCTGCTGTGCAGCAGGTTTTGGGATGGCAGTTCTTGCTGCCTTTGAGCAAAATCACCGAGTCCCACCCCAAAAAGTGACCAAGAACAAACTCCTAACCCAAAGGTGCCTCTGTGGGTGCCACTGAGTCGTGGTGTGAGTGGCTGGTGGCAGTTTCCTTCTGCTGGTGGCACTTTCCTTCTGCTGGTGGCTCCATGGCCAGAATAGTGAGGTTACAGCTCCATGTCCTGTTTGGGCTTGCTGGTCCCAGCTCTGCAGTCAATATGGGACTTACTGGTTGGGATTTGGGTGCTTTCTGAGTCAGGCCCAAGAGGGGTCCCTGTGGGCTTCCAGCACCTCCCCTGCCTGTGCAGAGCAGTGGGGCTGTCGCCCCTGGGGAAGGGTGGAGAGCTGGGATGTGGGACACCATTCCTGTCACTGGTTTTAGCCTTTGACCAAGTCAGTCGGGGTGGAATTGGGGGATCTGGGGTTTGCAGTGGGTCTCTGTCAGGTTTTTGCTTCCCTGGCATCACCCCCCTGAGGGTAACTTTTGCCTCCTGAAACTGGGGAGGTTTCCAGGGGGGCCTGAAGCAAGAGGGATCCCCTTGCTCCACCCACTGTGCTCTTGGATGAACAATGGCTCATCCAGCAAATTGGATGAACTGGTATGAATGAATCTCTGCAAAGGAGAGAGCAGAGAAGATCCTGGGTGCATCTCAGAGCCAAGAGCAGTTCCCTGCTGAGGGCATTGGGATGTGAGCTGGGTCCTGGGGGTCCTGGGGGTCCCGGGGTTTTTGTGTGGCTGGGCCGGGCAGGCTGCAGGCACTGCTGAGGGTGTGTGTGCACGCTTAATTTAAGCTCACCCTGTGTATTTTTAGGGCAGGGTGTATTTTTAGGGAGAGGCCTCACCCTTTGCTCTCGCAGGGGAGAGCGTAGAGTCGAGCAGGACAGGGCTCAGCTTCCTGCTCCCCTCCCGGGAATTCGGGGGGTCTCTGGGATTTTGGGGGTCTCTGTTTTGGGTGCCCCTCTCTGAAGGCTCCCTCAGAGTGAGGCTGGTTCATCAGCACAAAGGAAGGGGAGGAGTGAATTCCCCCAGCGCTGAGTCGGGTGCAGGAGGTCGGGATGAGGCGATAATGTCACTCTCAGGCAGGACACTGCCGAGACCCATGAATCCAATTAGTGGTTTCCCTCTTTATTTGCTTCTTTATGGCATTATCTGCTCCCAGCAGGAATGGGGCCTCCCTGGTGCCTGCTGCTAATGGGGCTTGAGCTGGCATCTGATGGGGGGGAGATTGATGCTGAGGGGCTGGAAAACAGCAGCTCCAGCTGCCGGGGGAGAGACCCGGGATGCGCGGGTGCCACAGCCTGGCTCTGATCGCTCCCCTGCCTGCCCGTCCTGCTCGGCTCCCGCGGAGATTACTGTCACTTGTGCTGTGGGAGATGTGTTAAATGAAGGCTGTTAACAGCCCTTGGCACGACCCGCTGTCCTCAGAGCTTTGCCGTTCCCCTGGTCCTTCCACTCTCAAAGCTTTTTGCTCTCCGCAGGCTCTGGAGCCGCAGCGCTTCCCGCAGCGCCGCCCCCTCGGCTCCCACCTCGCTGCCCGTGGATATTTGTCACAGGCACTGATTTTCTCAGTTGATCTGAGCTGGCTGGTTCCCTACCCCCAGGTCTTTTTCTGGGGACACACTAAAAATCAGAGGCTGCTGAAGCCTTCCATCCATTTCTCTCATAAAAATCCCTGCCTCATGTTGGAATTGGATCGTTTCTCTCGGCCAGCAGTCGGAGCGGGTTTGGGGGGGCTCTGGGGATGTGGGGCTTGGTGCCAATGGCCAGGACAGGTGGGATGATGTGGTCCCTCACTGGGCAGGGATCCAGCCTCTCCCCACGTCCACAGGGACCTTGGAAGTGTCACCATCGTGCCAGCCCCGGGAGCTCGGTGTCCCTCCGTGCTCACCCCCGTGATGAGGATGAGGCACAAACGATGGCACGGGAAGGGCTCGTCCTTCCTGCCAGCACTGAATTGTAACAAGGGGAGCTTGTCTTATCCTGCCTCCCATCCCTCTGTCCCTCAGCTCTGCTCCCTGTGACAATCCCTCAGTGTTCCTGTCCGGGAGGATCCTGGCAGGCATCACGCTCAAGGACAGGCACGTGCCTGTGCCGAGGCTGCTCCAGTCCCTTGGAGCATTGGGATGGGACAGGGGGGGTTCACTGTGACCCCCCTGAGGGCCCTGAGCCCCTCTGGTGTGGGGCAGGGGACAGCTGGGGACCAGGACAGCTCCCCTTGGACCCTCTGTGCTCCGTGGCAGATCCTTGACCTCCGGGGACTTTGTGATCCCGTGGGTTTTCTCAACCAGATTCCAGCCTCCACGTGTTTCCCCAGACAATGTCCTTGTTTGTTTGGAGTTGGGCTTCCAAGGAATTTCAGAGCCAAACAGAGCACTAAAAAATAATAATTAAAATCTGTTGCTGGGCTCTTGTGTCGCTCTTCCCGTGTCCCAGCCAGAGCCCTCTGCTCCCCCAGCTCTCCAAGCTTATCCTGCTGGCCTTGTCCCCTCATCCTGGGATGGTTTGTCAGGGATCACAGCCTTGAGTAATCCTCATTGCTCAGCCATGGCCCCAGGGCTGGGACAGCGAGGGAAGCAGCTGTGGTGGAGGATTTGTTCCTCCTTCCATCAGATTCATGTCCCTGTCCCTTAGAGGTGACACCAGGAGCTGGGAACACCTCCCAGGAGCTGGGAACACCTCCCTAGGGCTTTCACAGAGGCCAAGACCATCCTGGGGAGGCCACCTTCAGCTGGCAGCAGCCCAAGGTTGTGCTGGTCCCCTCTGGGCCTCCACGCCGGCGTTGACAGCAGCGTTAAATCCCCGTCTCCGGTGCGCTGTGATCGGGTGACACTCGGCTTTGCTTGGACTGTGGAAAAATACTGGGGAACACGTGTCAGGAGCCAGAGCACTGGGCTTCTCTGGGGTGGCTCCCCTCTCCCTTTCCTTCCCTTTCCCCTTCCCCTCCCCTTCTCATGCTCTTTCACTTTCTTTTTCCCCTTTTCCGTGGCTTTTTGCATGGTCAGAACTGGGAGCTTGGTGATGCCAGGGAATGCATTTGTTGTGCTAGCAGGTGCCTGGAGCCAGCACTGCTTCATCCCAGCTCTGGTGCTGCTCCTTCCCAGTCCCAGCTCTGCTCTCACAATCCAGCAGTGCTCCTTTCCCAGTCCAGCTCTGCTCTCCCAGTCCCATCACTGTTCCTTTCCCAGTCCCATCACTGCTTTCCCAGTCCCAGCACTGCTCCTTCCAAGTCCAGCATTGCTTTCCCAGTCCCATCACTGCTCTTTCCCAGTCCTATCACTGCTTTCCCAGTCCCAGCACTGCTCCTTCCCAGTCCAGCATCGCTCCTTTCCCAGTCCCATCACTGCTCTTTCCCAGTCCCAGCATTGCTCTCCCAGTCCAGCACTGCTCTCCCAGTCCAGCACAGCTCCTTTCCCAGTCCAGCACAGCTCCTTTCCCAGTCCCATCACTGCTCTTTCCCAGTTCCATCACTGCTTTCCCAGTCCAGCACAGCTCCTTTCCCAGTCCCATCACTGCTCTTTCCCAGTCCAGCACTGCTCTCCCAGTCCAGCACAGCTCCTTTCCCAGTCCCATCACTGCTTTTTCCCAGTTCCATCACTGCTCTCCCAGTCCAGCACAGCTCCTTTCCCAGTTCCATCACTGCTCTTTCCCAGTCCCAGCACTGCTCCTTCCCAGTCAGAGCAGGCAGGAATTCTGCAGCTCAGCAGGATCCATGTGGGGCTGCTGGGAAAGGGCTGCGGAGGTGCCGTGATTTATTATTTCTCGGTTTAAGGTTTGTTGTTTTGCTTTATAAAACAAGCCCCCGGGAAGGGGTTTGAAATATCAGGACATTTGATCCCGAGTGCATTATAAACCCTAAACGCCAGCAATCTGGGCACCATTAAAAATCCCTTCCTGGGCAGCATCAATCCCAGCCCGCCCGGCTCGGAGGGTGTTTTCATTGACTCCATTTCAGCCCTGTCACTCGGAATGTCCCCGTGCCAGCGGGCACAGGAGCTGTGGGCGCTGGGACAGATTGATTTCAGGGCGATGTTGCTCTCTGCAGAGGAATCCAAGTACATTTCTTCCCCCACTTTGCATGGAAAGCTATTTTTCTTCCTTGCTGCCTCATCCTGGCCAAGAAAGAGGCTCCGACGTGAACTCACTTGGCAGGAGAGCGGGATGATTGGTAACTTCATCTCGTGGTTCCTTTCTGTTGGTTTCTTCTTTTTTTTTTTTTTTTTTTTTTTTTTTTTTTTAACTGTTTATGGCTGTTCTTGTTGCAGCAACGAAGGAAATTGGGAGCTGGGGGAGAGCAGGGGATGGGGAGAGCAGGGGATAAATGGGAGCAGGGGATAAATGGGAGAAGGACATGGATGGGGAGAGCAGAGAGTGGGGAAAGCAGGGACTGGAGGGGAGCAGGCAATGGAGGGAGCAGGGATTTGGGGAAAGAAGGGGATGGATAGAGCAGGGCATGGGGGGAGCAGTAAATGGGGAGAGCAGGGAATGGGGAGAGCGAGGGATGGATGGGAGAAGGGGATAGGGGAGAGCAGGGACCAAATGGAAAGCAGGGATTGAGTGGGAGCAGGGGATGAAGGAGAGCAGGGGCTGGAAGGAACAGGGAATGGAGGGAACAGGGACTGGGGTCCATGTCTGGAGCTTTGCACTCACACCAGCTCGTTGTGTGGCAGGGAACAACATCATGATGGTGATTTTAATCAGTCTGTTAACAAAGATCTGACACTCAGGACCCTGCTGTGGCTCTGCCCAGCACCTCTGACTCCCCTTACCTGGTGTCTCCCCTCACAGGGAAGAGAAATAAATCCCCCAAGGGGACTGAGAGCTGTGGTGGCAGGGGTGAGCCGCATCCCCACGAGACAAAAGGGTGACATGAATGTCCTGAGTCATCAGGATGCTCGTGCCCTGGGACGGGTTTGATTTCACATCTGTCCCAGCACACGTCCCTCTGTCCCAGCAGATGTCTGTGTGTCCCTCCCTCACTGCCTCGTGCCAGGGTCACTGTGGGAGTCCCTCAGGACCCTTCCTGCCCACGCTGGCCCCGTTTCTGCCTTCTCATCCCCCCTTCCCCCCGGATCACCCCAGTGACACTCCCCGGGTTCCCGTCGAGCCTGTGTCTCGCTCCTCTCACCCAGAAGGAAGCCAAGTGCCCCGTCCCTCCCTCCCTCGGCCCCTGTGGAATATTTGTGCCCATGGAATGGTCTCATTAAGGCAGAGTAATTAGCGGTCCCTTGGCTGCCCTCCACGCAGCCTGGAGCTCATTCCATCCCTGTTCCTGCTCTTCCCACCTCCGGTGCCTCAGCCAGGCTCTGCAGGGATGCTGCGGGGTTGAGCCAGGACATGGGGAGGAGTGAAAGTTTGGGGTGTCCCCACCCTGGGGAGCTGGAGATGGGGTCAGTGAGGGGCTGGAGAGGTGCTGCTGACCCCTTGGATGTGGTTCCCCTTCAGATGCAGTGGTGCTGCACATGGCAGAAGAGGAGACAAGTTTGGGGTGTTCCCACCCTGGGGAGCTGGAGATGGGGTCAGTGAGGGGCTGGAGAGGTGCTGCTGACCCCTTGGATGTGGTTCCCCTTCAGAAGCAGCCATGGTGCTGCATGTGCCTGGAAAGGAGGCAAGTTTGGGGTATTCCCACCCTGGGGAGCTGGAGATAGGGTCAGTGAGGGGCTGGAGAGGTGCTGCTGACCCCTTGGACACATTTCCCCTTCAGAAGCAGCCATGGTGCTGCATGTGCCTGGAAAGGAGGCAAGTTTGGGATGTCCCCACCCTGGGGAGCTGGAGGTGG